>JBBPQN010000115.1:0-26822 GCA_038092575.1 Boletus subluridellus | reverse complement strand
GGGGCTCGACAGGGGAATGATGTGCAGTGGGTCGAACAGTAAACTGGTGGAGAATTCATGTAAGAGGTGATTTAAAGTCTGAGAAATACTGTAACAGGTGTGTTGACAGACGTGCTATCAGGGGATTGGTGAGAGGTGGGGCAATGGTCCTAGCTCATAAAGTGTCCAGAACTACTACTATTAATATGACCCATGGAAAGTGTGGGATTGTTGGATATTACAAAAGCAGACTTGGAGGGACATGCAATGATGAAAGGGGCAGAGGCAGTGGAGGTGGAGGTGGTGGGTATGATGGGAATGGGCATCCAGGGTGCCAAAAGTGGCAGGTATAGGACCTGTTGAGTACGATTCAGAGTCATTCAAATAGGAGCAATGGGCAAAATCTCAAGTTTGATGGCAGCAAATTGAACAGGTTTTAAATTGGCATTGTGACTTTAAATCAAATGGGGGTGAGTAGCCCAGTTTACAAATGTGCTGGGTGAACTGACAGACTCATAATGTAATCTTGCAGCTTCTTCAAAAGCCTGGGGGCCAGGAGGGGATCAAAATCCATCATGCCCTGGGAATAAACAATTATGCTTGTTGTATTGACAGCACTGAAAGTCAGCCATGGTAACATGATGGATAGATATTGTAGATTGGAGGACTAAAAGGATGGTGGGGGAGCCAACCAGGGTAGGCCACATCAATGGCCCATTGTGTGGGCATGTAGGAGGCAGTATTGTGACGAGGATTGTATCCACATTGTAATTACATAATTATGCTGCATTCAGGAATCCACAGCCACTGTAACTCAGATAAGAGATTCAGACAACAATCTAATACTAGTGATCCACTGGCAAAGAAATAGATGGTCATTGGTAACATGCATTGTAAAAGTGAACTATGGCAACACTATGGGACTGCTCATTTGACATGTCACAGACCCTTGATCTCTTGAACTTAGATGAGATATCTGCCAATAATGTTACATTCAGATTAGAAGGCAATTGCAATCTTTACAAAACATACCTATTTCCAAGTTTCAATAGCCACCTGCTTTCCACATGGCATTTATGTGCAGAAACATATCTGTGTCAATGCCATCAACAACAAGATAGTTCCCTGGTGCTTCAAAGTCAGGTACAAGTAATACTCCCTGAATAATTGAATGGACAGAGATGAATTCAGTGGAAGAGTGAGGTTTGGCCTCTACTCTCCAAAATTGAAGGTCCTTGTCTTTATGACTGTGGTGTTCAATTGGAGCATCATATGGCTGGATGAGGGCAAGGGGATATGTTTGTCCTGTTATAGCACAGGTAAAGAGAAGCACAAGACATGCAAAGAAGGGGTGGTCTTTTGCATGAATAAGAACACAGTTATATTGCTCTTGATGGTAGAAATATGGGCTGCAGTGCAGGTAATCAGATTGCTGTTTCCAGTTAACCAAGGACTCAAAGTTAACTTGCAAGAAGCGATGCTCAACAATCTATAATATATTCATTAGCAATTAAGATATAAAAAATATAATATCCTATTATAATATTACCTGATTGTCTGGGATCAGATGTATATGTTTTCCTCCTGGAAGGGGGATTCCTGAAGTTGGAAGCAGAATATTGAGGAAGCCATTGAGTTTGATCCAAAAGTTTTGGAATGCCCTATCTTGAAAATGTGATGCTTCCAAATCTTGAAATGTTTGAAGGGATTGCTGAGAGCCCAATTTGACATGAGCATTGGAATCCATTCCTTTGATGATATCTGCTTTCTGCAAATCTTCATCATTCTCAAATCCATCAAGTTCATCCAATCCAACATACATGGTATATGAGATAAACAACCACTGGTCATAATGAAGAAGCTAACAGTTATAATAAAACATTAGCATGTCCACTATTATAATAAGTGACACCTACCTGATCCACAACATTCTTGAAATTGGTATGGGTATGATAATTGTCTTTCAAAGACCTGTACATACTCTCATTGGGCTTGGTATTGTAGTTTCTTGTGATCCCTTTTTGCCCAATATCCTCAAAGATATGGGTATTAAGATGCATTTTGGGAAAATTCCAATTTTTGCCAATTGAAGCTGCTTTAGGACTAGAATAATCCAAGTCAGAGCTAGAAGCAGAAGCAGGCTCATTAGAAAACTAACTTAGAATCAGAATCAGACTCAGAAGTCAATCCCGACCCCGAATCATCAGTGCTATCATCAAGGGTGACAGTTGTCATTCTGATGTATTCCTATAAAACAAATAAATCCTTGCTATAAATACCACCAAGATAAAGATATTACCGCCATTAGATCATGAAAAGCTTTCAATGCTGTACGACCAGCCACAAGAGTATCTTTAGTATGAACCTCAAAAGAGGCAAACATATCCAGATCTTGAAAAGCACATATGCATTTTAGTAGCTGATATCCAGTAGAATGCTGTTGTTCATTGAAGAGGTTGTGTGCTGCATATAAAAACATCTATAAAACTAATGAATATCTAATTATAGAAAAAACCATATAGATTGTAAAGCAAACCTTTGATATGTTTTCATGCTTAGTCCCATCAGTATATGTGATTCCTATTACTTTTGAAAAGTGGATCAGATTGCGCCATTGAGGGAATGAATCATAGCTATATAGAATTAAGCAAAAGCTACCAGACTTTAAATCAAAATGCTTACTTGTTATCAACTTGTGCCATAGCATCACGTTCAAGATCCTGCAGCAATTGGCTAACCTACTTCCATAAATGGTCTTTCCAAAGACGACCATTGGCATGCAAACAATCAAAGGAAAGAGCCACATGAACACTCCAGTTTGGACTCTTCCAAAAAACATTCTGGATTTAATTAAGCAGATAATACAAAAAAAGATATAAATACTAATGAAATAACTTACATCCACATTATGAAAAAAGTACTCTTTTAATAATCCTTTCATATTCCTCTACATTAGATGCATCTCTTGCAGAGGAAACTATGGCCTGAGATTGAGTTGGATATCATGCTGGATAAACTTGAAGCTTTGAAAGTTGATCCTTTGGAATAAGGCATATAAGACAAGGGAATTTGCTTTGAAAACCCCTTATCAATGCCATAACACATCTGTAAACTGCTTGAAACCATATTAATATTCAATATTCAATTAACCTACTGTTCTTCATAGTCTGCAGACAGGATAAGAATAATGGGAAATAGAAGGTGTACAACATCATCAAAGCATTTGAACCAAAAGCCTGTTTTAGAATGGGTGATAAGACTTTCAAGGAGCTTGTAAAAGGCTTCACACCAAACAGCATTCTTGAAATTGACAAAGCCAGGCTTATTCCTGTCCTTTTCACTTTCTTTGATCTGGTAGTATAATAGTTGAGTTCCAAGCTGGTAAGTCATAAAAGAAAAACAAACAATTGGAAGCCAGCCAACTATCTGGCCTCTGTTACGATATACTATATTTTGAAACTTTTTAACTTAGTGCACTTGTGCACTACTTTACAAAAACTTCAGACTTCGAAGTCACGTGATGTGCACATGACTGTGGGAAACTACATGTGACCTATGGTCTAGACAAACACGTTGCACACACGCCTTATTAATTTCCGCTTCTTTCTTCTCATCATCATTCTTCTTCTCTCACAAACTCTTCTTTCATCTATCTATATTCAGTAGTCTTTCCCATGGACCCTATGGTCCATGTGCCATCCTGTAACATATATAAAGTAGCAGTACTTGACTGGACTCCCCAGTCTAATCCATTTGTCACTTGTGACCTATGTCCTTGCGAGCTGATTAAGGAAGACCCCGCCTTTTATTCTTTAATCTCTGCTTTCTCTTTTCAAGTAAAGTTTGGTGTAGCTCAAGACGAGTCCTGCCAGTGTTCACTCGAGATCATCTCACAACACTTGGATTAGACTTCATACACTGCCCGGACTCTAGGGCTAAAGAGAACCCACTGGTGTTTTCCAGTTTTCCTTTTCTTTATGTTTGCCACTTTAGAACATGGGGCAGTACCTCAAGCTTTTGTCATGTTACATAAAACTTTCTCAGTCCCTCCCTTGAGGTGATAGCCACACAAGGGTCATGCCTTGTTTGCAAAGAGCGATATGGGAACAACTGTCATTGTGCAGCCTATAGCCAAGCTTATATCGCCATGTTAGTCCCTCAAGTGATTGGGGAGGTAGAGTGTCAGTGTCATAGTCTTTTACATTAGTATATGTGCCAGTTCATTCCTGGGCTTTGCAGACCCCAGAGAACTCATTACGAGACTTTACGGAGAAGAAGATATTACCTCTGGTCGAAAGTTTATTTTTTCAGATCTTTTACTTGCTGCATCCCTCGAGCTTGGTTGTAAGATACCTCGCAGTAAGGATTCAAGCTGGCACGCGTTAGGACAAACAGAGTCCAACAACAACCTCATCCTGCTCCACCTCCCACCTCCACATCAGCTCTCACAGACTTCCCCCTCTGACAAGTCACATTCTCGTACTTCGACTCCACATCACAAAAACAACAAGAATTAATCCGATACATCCAGCTGCAACAAAACTGTCATCGCAACTCCTATGCAGCTGATGAATTTCTACTCCAACATCACCACCCCTCCTCCTCTCACTAAAAAATGTCTTCTGTTGACATCGACAACCTCGTCAACTGACTCAATGCGCTCACCTGAGCAAGGAGCGCTCAAATATTTCAAAGAAAATTGTCGCCCCCAGTAATTGGGATGGTGACCGCTCCAAGTTTCGTGCCTGGTGGATTAAGCTTCGACTTTGGGTCGATGCACAGGATTGGAAGGACAACTGCGTCCACACAGTTGTAGTCCTGTCTCAATTTGAGAAGAAGGCTGAGGGCTTTGCCCAGATCACACTAGAACAATATCTTGAAGAAGAAGAGACCGAGATCCCGATAGCGGTAGGATCTACAGTAACCATGCTGAAAGGCATTGTGGCTTGGCCCAAGTGGCCCGATCTCCATATCAAAATTAAGGAGTACTTCCAGATCGAGGTACTGGCTCATGAGAGCCTCAAGAAGCTACAAGCCTTACGGCAAGGGTCTAGACCCATAGATTTGTTTATCCAGGAGTTTGTCGTCCTGGTAAAGGAAGCAGATATCGGGGTAGATTTCACCCTTGAATTGCTCAAAAAGGCTGTCAACTATCGCATATATTACCAAGCGAAGATGACAGGAAAGGAGTCTGATGACTACCTTGAGCTCTGCGGAAACTACCAAGCAATCGGTAGGAACTTTGAACAGATCGCAATTGAATGCAGTCCGCTGTCTTGCCCCCCCCTTCTTCATATCGCCCCCAATTCGCTCCTCATCCTCTGCAGCCTTACGGCCAACAATATTATCCGCCCCCGCCACGACCTCCTCTGGGTAACCATTCCCATTTCACTTCCACTGGTACGCAGCCGGGTAGAGGAGCCCTGATGGAGATAGATGCGCAGCAAGCTGTGCCTCCGTCCCAGCCCAATACCCGTACTTGTTACGGTTGCAACAAGGTTGGCCATATATGGCCTGATTGCTCTCAGAATCCAAACAAGAGAGCCCTGTGACCGCTGCAGGTATGGCAACAGTATCTTTGGGATTATGAAACAGGTGCTTTTGTGCCTGCTGCACCGTACCAGCCGCCCATGCAGCACGCCCAGCACCAATATGGTCATCCCCTCCCCCCTCCTCCAACCGTCGCTCCCGTCCCATCCCCTCCCCCGGTTGTCGCTCAACAAGTGGCAACACAGTCTTTCTATTCGGCAGAAGCCAAAGCCTACTACTGAGACAAGTTCAAGATAGAAGCCAGACAGAAAGCGGCCTCTTCTTTAAATTAAATGAGTCTGTGAACGATAAGGGTGTTCATGGACTGGACAAATACGTTTCTCCTTCTGTTTCCCTTTCCTCTTGTAATATTTCTACCAATCTTGTTGACTGCAATGAGTCTGATTTTCCTATATGTACCTTGGACGATCTTCTTGGCAATATTATTCCCCATTCTGAAAGAGCGACTCAACAAAGCGTGAGCATGGCGCCGGAATTAAAACAAAGCGTGCTTAATTCTCTTGTTCACCAAGTAAGAAACTCTCCTAATTATAAATCCCTCAATTCTCCCACGTCTATTTCTATTCGTGCAAGCACATTGTCATTCGGTGGCGAAATGTCACTTGAGACACGTGTACTGAATTATGAAGATGGAAGTTGGCAATCTTGATTATTTAAGTCCCTTCTAGATTCAGGCGCATCTCACACTTCCATTGACAAAGACTATATTCTCTCTCACAGTATTCCTACTTATAAAATTGCTAACCCTATTTCAGTGAAAAATGCTGATGGCTCTAACAGAGCAATAGGCCAAGTAACCCATGCAGTTACTTTAATTATTTGGATTGCTGGCCATTACAAGGTCCTGGAAGCCTATGTTTCTAAACTAGGAACCCACTGCCTCATTGTTGGCTATGATTGGCTGGCCCGGCATAATCCTACTATAGATTGGGTCACTAAAACTATTTCCTTTCCTTGCTGCACACCCTATTGTTGAATTATGGGTGATGGACCTTTTAACGAACCTATCAAACTTATTTATACTTGCACTATAGAAGAAGGACTCAAGAAGAAAGTGCCCAAAATGTACCATGACTTCCTTGACATATTTTCTGAGAATGAATCCGAAAGAATGCCGGAACAAAAACCCTGGGATCACACGATAGATCTGAAACCAGACTTCACTCCCAAAAAGGGTAGAGTAATTCCTTTATCAGATGCAGAAATGGATGAAGTACGCACATTCATCAGAAAAGAACTCAAGAAGGGTTATATTAGACCCTTGAAGTCTTCTCAAATGGCACCAGTATTCTTTATACCGAAAAAAGATGGAAAAAAGAGACTCATAATGGACTATCATTATTTAAATGAAGGCACTATAAAGAACACCTATCCTCTACCCCTTATTTCGACGTTGATCGACTGCCTCAAGGGTGCAGACATGTTTACAGCCCTTGATCTTCGATGGGGTTACAACAATGTACGAATTAAGGAAGGTGATGAGTGGAAGGGAGCCTTCGTTACTCCCATAGGCGCATATGAACCTACCGTTATGTATTTCGGGATGACTAACTCACCCCCTACTTTCCAGCAAATGATGAACAACGTATTTAATGACATGTATGCCATACTTGTTATCTATATCAACGACTGTATGATATTTACCAAAGGCAAGACCAAGGAAGAGCATGAAGAAATAGTAAAGGAGGTGCTTTCTCGGCTTCGCCAAAACAACCTTTATGTAAAACCAGAAAAATGTAGTTTCTTGAAGGACAAAGTAGACTTTCTTGGTATGGTAGTATCTAAAGAGGGAGTAGAAATGCAGGAAAAGAAGGTGTCAGGGGTATTGGATTGGCCGGTTCCCACATGCCTCAAACAATTGCAGGGCTTCCTTGGACTTTGTAATTATTATCAACAATTCATAGAAGGCTTCATAGACATCACACACCCATTGAACGATCTTACCAAAAAAGATGTTCTATTCAAATGGGAACTGAAGCACCAAATCGCATTTGATTCCTTAAAAGCCAAATTCAAGGAATCACCCCTATTGGCCTATCCAGATCGAGACAAAGAAATGTGTCTTGAAATGGATGCCTCGGACATTGCCACAGGGGCTGTGTTCTTGGTTAAATGCAATGATGGTCTCTGGAGACCCTGTGCCTTCATTTCCCATTCCTTCGACAGTGCCGAGCACAATTATCCTATTTATGACAAAGAACTCTTGGCAGTCATTCGAGCATTAGAAGAATGGCAATACTACCTTATCGGTAGGGAAGGTTTCGAGATCTGGACAGATCACAAGAATCTCGAATACTGGAAAAAACCCCAAACCTTATCCAGTCGTCAAGCTCGATGGCATGCACTTCTTCAAGAGTTCAATTATGTTTTTATTTAGAAACCTGGTACATCGAATGGCCGTGCAGATGCTCTATCTCGCCGACCAGACCATGGTGATGCTGTCACAGATCACAACCAGAACATTACTGTTTTACCCCCTTCTCTTTTCATTAACAATATCGAACTTTCATCCTCTTTCTACAATAAAATCATAAAAGAATCAGAAAAAATACGAGAAGAATCTTTTAATGAATACACTTATGATTACAATAACAATATTTTCAAAAATAACAAAAACAAAGTCTTCGTCCCTGAACCATTACGTACAGAACTACTCACCATTTGTCATGACTCCCCTATTGGTGGACACTCCGGACAAGCTTGCACTTCTCACCTTCTCACTCGTCATTTTTCATGGCCTGGTGTCACCAAAGACATAAAAAATTATGTAGATAGCTGCCAAGTGTGCACCCAAACAAAGGGAAAGTCAAAGGCACCAGCAGGAAAACTCCTCCCTTTACCCACTTCTAAATGACCATGGGAAGATTTACATATCTGTTGATTTCATTATGGGTTTACCCACTTCCCACGGTTACACTGCTATTTGTGTCGTCATTGATTGATTTTCTAAAGAAGTCGTTTTTATTCCCACTTATGACACCATTTCTTCAAAGGACTTAGCTATTATCTTCAGAGACAATATTTGGTGTATCCACGGACTTCCTTCTACAATCATTTCTGATTGAGGTCCCCAGTTCATTTCAGACTTCACTTCCGAATTATGTAATCTTCTCTCTATCTCCCAGAAAATCTCCACCGCCTATCACCCCCAAACCAATGGACAAACAGAGCGTATTAATAGAGAACTTGAACAGTATCTCCACTCTTACGTAGCTAAGCAACAGACTGAATGGGCCAATTGGCTCAAAGTTGCTCAATTCCATCATAATAATTCTCTCACCACCACCACTGGCACCATTCCCTTCAACATCACACGAAATTATGCCCCTCGCATGGGCTTTGAAGGAAAAGCTAAAGGCATGGGAAAAGAATTCGGCATGGAGATGGGAAAAAGTCACAAAGAAGTAGAAGATGCATTAGAGGAAGCACAAGAAAGAATGAAGAAGCAGTTGGACTCCAAAAGATCCAAAGCTCCTAATTACAAGAAAGGACAACAGGTTTGGCTTTCTGCCGAACATTTGAAGCTCCCCTATACGGCAAAGAAGCTCATCCAAAAATGGATTGGCCCATATGAAATCCTTGAGGTACTTCCAAATGCTGTTAAACTCAAATTGCCAAACTCTATCCGCATTCATTCCACCGTCAACATCTCACGTGTTAAACCCTATCGGGCAACCCTTCCAGGTCAACCAGTCTCACGCCCAGATGCAATCAAAGTTGATGAAGAAGGAGTAGAGCAATTTGAAATTGACTACATTGCAGCATCACGTCTCAAAGGCCATCAGCTTCAATATCTTGTACATTGGAAAGGCTATGACAAATCCAATAGGACATGGGAATCAGGTGACATTATCAACACCGCCCCTCAGGCAGTTGCCGATTTCCATAAAAAGAATCCCTCAGCTCCTCAGAAACTTCGTGGCCTTACCCTTGGAGATTTCTCTTCACTTTTCTCACAATATGAAAACTTTACTGAAACTAATTATCACAGGACTCGCCTGGAATTCGAGTCTTAAAGAGGGAGTAGTGTTACGATATACTATATTTTGAAACTTTTTAACTTAGCGCACTTGTGCACTACTTTACAAAAACTTCAGACTTCGAAGTCACATGATGTGCACATGACCATGGGAAACTACACATGACCTATGGTCTAGACAAATATGTTGCACACACGCCTTATTAATTTCCGCTTCTTTCTTCTCATCATCATTCTTCTTCTCTCATGAACTCTTCTTTCATCTATCTATATTCAGTAGTCTTTCCCATGGACCCTATGGTCTGTGCGCCATCCTGTAACATATATAAAGTAGCAGTACTTGACTGGACTCCCCAGTCTAATCCATTTGTCACTTGTGACCTATGTCCTTGTGAGCTGATTAAGGAAGACCCCGCCTCTTATTCTTTAACCTCTGCTTTCTCTTTTCAAGTAAAGTTTGGTGTAGCTCAAGACAAGTCCTGCCAGTGTTTGCTCGAGATCATCTTGCAACAGCCTCCACCCATAGTATTGTTACTGTTTCGAATCTCAACAGGAAGGTTGGCAAGCCAAGCAACTATTGGATAGGCTTTTGCACTGCCAAAGGTTGATAGCTTGGTCTTGTCAGAGTATAGTATGAAAGATAGGGGCTGTCCACCCTCAGGAAGCTTTGACTTTACAATAATTTAGTTAGTAGTGTAGTAAACTCACCAACATGTATATTGTAACAAAGAGTGAATACATATCTGAGCTTCCCAGAATGCATTAGCTGTCCATGGTTCATCACAGAAATGGACAAACTTCTTGCCATTATACTTGTACAACTGCTCAGCATCAAAAACTGCATGAGGACCAATGCTTGGATCCTTCAGCAAGTTAAGGGCCCAATCCATCAATGGGCAAACATGTACTTCAAACTCATGCTCAGTTTTGAGATATGGAACTGATACCATATGACATTTGAACTACACAAGACATTGGGTTCAACAATAGTACATACAACATGTTAACTAACTTAGCTTACTGGGGTAAAATGATGCTCAAGAGTGCTCCATGTTTCTTGCACCTCTTTGTGGGTAGCCAGAGTGAATTGTTCCTTCCCTGTTATTGCATGTTGTACAAGGTTGATCAAGCGACCAGTCTCCTCCTTGCTCAATGCAGCCTGGAGAGCCAGCTCTACAAACTCAAAGTCAAGACAGGAGTGGAATGGCTCCCATGGTTTGCAATTATGTGGCGTGGAAGGCCTTGCAGCTTGTTCTCACTTATAGTCCCCAAAGTGATGGACATGGTCAGCATGCCCACTGTGAGGGTGGTACTCAACCTTGATATCATCCATCTCATATTTGTGAGCTGGAGCCTCTGCAGTGAGGTTTGCATCAGGGGGGTTGGCTAGATTAAATTAGTACATGTGTTCATGATTTGTGTTGGACATATGAGCATCAAGGTTATCATCAGGCTGGGCAACTGAATCCTCATATTGCACAGGATTGTAGTTAAATATTGCTAGAATACAGCTGGTAAGTAATAGATGGATAGTACACAAGATGATGCACAGGGTGACATACATTGTTCCAAACCACTTTGCATTGGCACACCATACTTGAATGGTCTGGGCATAGAGACATCTACAAGATGGTGAGCTGTAGTTTGTTAGGTGAGACACATCTACCTTTCTTCTTGGTCTTTCTTAGCTCCCTTGCCAGCTTCTCGTCCTTTAGATGGTCTTGCATAACCTTTTGACATGAGCGCTGATGTGTTGCAAGGCCATGGGCACTGAACTCCTTGTTATAGAATTCACAGTGGCCTTTCACTCCAGATTTGGGCATATGTAGAATGGAATATGGACAGTGGGGATATGATATGGACAGGACCTGGTGGCCTGTAGTGGCCACAGAGACAACATTGAGTGTTATCAATGGGAGTGGGCACAATAGTGCTTATTGTAGCACAATTGTGATGACATTGTCACATCACGTGTGATTAACAAAATTATGTGGCAATATCATCACCACCCATGTCACAACAGGTCACTGTTACAATGGGACTTCACAAATGTCTGACACATTACAGGCACCCATATTCTGAACAGCCAATGTTAGTGTCATGGTAGTGTGGGTAGTGTTATGCATACATGTATATGTGCATGGTTGTAGGCCACACTGGGAGTGTTCATAGTGTGTTCATAGTATATGTGACATGATGTTTGTAATATGTTTGTAGTGCCTACCATCATGATATATTAGATCCTAATAATACAGACCACTAAACCAGTGCCCTGTTGCTTGTGATCACTTTGGACTACATTCCCCACATCTTATTGATGGGCTAGTGTTCTACATATATCTGTCCCATATGCACCCTTTGGAAAAAGTCTCCCCAAAAGGCTAGGATCCTTCTAGGATCCTTTACAAACACTCATGTAAATGTCTATATCCATTAGTATGATTAGGGCTATGTACTAACAAGCATGAATAACAATGAAACCATTGATCAACCCAAAGGCATAATGAAACTTTCAAGCTTAGAAACATACTTGAGGGTTACAGATTGTATGCACAGGTGCACAGTGACCAGAATTACAATGTAGGCACAGGTGTTCATGGGAATATAATATGGCTGATAGTGCTATGATATCTATGTCAACCATTGACCCTACCTGGATCTCCAAGAGCATCCATATCATGGAGACCTCTACATATGGATTGGAGCTGATATGAAGGACCATGCAGTCCACATTTACATGCAGGATGGCTGGATCACATGGGATCTCCACATGGTGATTACTGTTAAAATGCTGGACATCAAGGCATATGCAATAGCATCTGCAATATAGGGCTTACATTATATTGTCACAGAGGAGGAAGCCTCACAGATACATGTGGACATGCCTAGGGACATCACAATTCTCATGTAGCTGATCATGAATGATGCAATATATATATAACCAGCAACAATGCACAAGCCTCTGGTGTGTGACATCATCATGAGTCTACCACTGGCACATCAGACAGGATTGAGCATGAGCATGATGAATGATACAAATAACATGCATATGAAAGAGGAACATCAGGTGAAGGGGAAGGGGGAGGGGAAAGGTGGATGGTGAAATTATTATATGAGCAAAGAGCAACTGCAAGGAGACTTCTAATGATACTAACCAAGTGAAGGATAAAGGCAAGGTGATGGTGGTGGATGTAAAGATGACCCCAATATCAGAGGAAAAGTCTCACCATTTGGATTTTGAAGCACCAATGGAAGTAGACTTCCTGGCCAGCAAGGATATGAAAAATAGTGGCTGATATGAAGGATAGATGTGTGTATTATTCATGCATTGATTAGATTATGATGTCAAGGAAGACACTGGGTATTTACAAGGGTAAGTGCTGGAGTGATGGTAGATGCCTGTTTTGTAACTTTCCATTTTGTTGTGTGTGAATCTTGCATTTGACTGTGTGATCTATCACTGTTTTCATTATACCATCCTATGTGTTACAGTGAGATTGTGGCCCATCCATAACATTCAATGGGGTGGCATACATGCCATTGCTTAATGGGAGTCTGAGTTGGAATCCAACTGACAGTCAAACATTGCTGGACTTTATCTGACTATTCACCAACATACTTGAACTCTTATCTGGCCAACAGGAAGGTTGAGCCTTGCTTGCACCTCACTCAAACTTGCATGAATCCTGCTTGACATTTTTTTTCAACCTGCTTTGAACTGCTCAAATGCTTGTTTGACTGTTGCTCAATCACATTACAACCCTACTCAGATTTATTTAAACTCTGCTCAAATCTGCTTGACCCTTGCTCCTGTTTTGTTGCCAAAGTAAACAAATGCAAATAACCACATCCTTGTACATATAGCTAGCATCAAATTATGCTGTAATGTTGTATTGCCATAAGGAGTGTTGCTTACATAAAGACAAGTGATATCTTATATAAATAATGGTGTCCCACTTGAACATAGTATCATTGACTCTTGTTCTTCAACATTTCACCTGCCATCACATGTCTGACATTGTCATGCTCTAGTATTAGGTATGAGGTCAGCCCACCCAATATATTTACCAGATCAACATTGTACAAACCACTGAAGTCAAGCATCTGCAAGAGGTAGTATGAAAATCACACTAAAACCTGTTTGACAATATTGCAACTGAAAGTATCCAGCTCTACAAACTCATGGCTCCTATGGCCATGTCCTATGAAGTGAATCTCAGTGGAGTTGCTTTGGCTGAGTTCAGATCATTTCTTTCACCAGGATACAGGGTATTAGAACTCTGTATATCGCCACCAGGTGGTGCATATATCTATTTTATAGCAGGTACATATTGGCTTCAATTACATAAAGCATTTCCTTTCACTGACACATGTTTTTCTAGATGTAGCATCAATGAAAACTGCTTGCTGGTTACAGGACATGAAGAGGGACTGCTTTGTTACTACAATGCAAAGAATTCAAAGCATTTGTGATCTTAAAACAGTCATCAATGACAGATTATAGGATTTTAGAAACTAGATGTGACAAAAATATGTCTGTATCACATGAGGTCCAAAGGGGAACTTCAGGAGACTTGCAACAAGGTGGGTGGGAATGACTTTATTCACAGGAATATCCTTCTATATAATGCTTTCTTGCATATATCTATTTTAAAGAAAGGCAAGGTTGTTATTGTGCATGCTTACAAAAATGCCACCATACATATTGATTGCATGGTCTTATCTATTATTGTGCTGATAATTGGACTTGGATGATAGGGGCAATGATTTCTCCACCACTATATGGCCAAAACTCTTCACAACATGCAGATTGAGTTAGATTTGCATAAGAGAACTTCCTTAGAGATTGCCCACAAAAGCAACCTTCCAGTAGTTCATATCCTTCAGCATCCTGTGAAGCACAGAACAATCAGAGGACTCAAATACCTTGTGATTGTCCTCATGCTAAAGATACAATTATTATGACACTGCTCCATTCAGTCTCTGGCAAGTTTGTGGATGACTGTTCTACCATAGAGATAATAAAGCATTAGAATAACACCTTTGGCAGAAACCTGAAAACAGTGATGTCAGCCATGCATATGGATGAAAGAAAACAAGTGGCAAAGGTTACCAAGATTTTCAAATCAGCCAAGCCCAACTTTGCAATTGGCTGGAGGTTGAATGAGGCTAATTATACCATCAATGCTAATATAACTATCTGCATTCAAAATGTCCATCATCCTTATGTGATCATTGAGATCAAGAATGAGATGGCAGCCTCAACTTCATAGCCATATGTATATGCAGGCACTGCATACTACCTGGAGTCAACAAGGAGGTACACCTCTTGTTACAGTTCACTTCTCCTACAGTCTATTTATTACTCATGACATCTCTTTTCTTTTGACTTTAACTTATTTTCATCTTCAAAGTCACATGACTAGATCACATGATGGGTCATATGACTCATTTCATCACTCGACTTCTTGATGCAGGCTATGCCATCAGTCATCATGACACACTCAGAGTCTTCTCAACTTGTTGGATGCATTTAACCTTTTATAGTTATATTGTTCTCATGTTCATCTCTGTGCTGTGCACTTCTCTTCCATTCTGCCACCACATGTGGTTGCATCATGTTTCCATTCCATGGCTATGCTTGACTCATGTTATGACTTATGCCTTTAATCTCTGCTTCTCATATATGACCATATATACTTGTATTGATAGATCTGATACAAACATGTACAAACATTATAAATAGTATAAAAGACCTCAAGACTTCACTGGACATCCTCTAGTTTAGTTCTCTTGGAGTTTCCTCTAAAGCTTCAGAGCTGAGCCTGATTTCTCTTCACTTTACATCCCCCTTCCAGTTGATGTTCATGATGACCTGAAGTACACATTGTACTAGCTTTAAGGTTGTTTCACCTCTGGACTGTCAGATTCTACCTTGCCATGTTTTCTTTTGATACTTACTGGTTAGCAATAGGTTTCCTTAAGATATCATATCCAAATACAAACCACTCTTTTCTTCAGGACCATTCCTCACCTTTTCTGCTATATGGAATTTATGTTTTGCCGTTCAGATGCTTTTAAATCCTATGGTGTTTTAGTATCATTCCTCCCATACTGCCAGTCAGCTCAATGGAGTATGTCATATGGCCATGTTTTGCAAAGCCATTGTATCACTGAAGGAATATTAGAAAGACCTGAAGAAACAATATAAAAGACCAGATGCTGCTAGATTACAAATACTAAAGTGGTGTCTCACAACATCCTGTTCCCATATCACACTAGCTTCATGTCTCTTTGTGACAACAAACATCATGACTTCTATTATAAGGAGCAGCCTAATAAAAAAAGGCTTGTTTTTGTTTCAAAGAGTTTTCCACTTCCACTAACAAAGTTTCCATTTGCATCAAGTTTATTCAATGTTACTCAAAGGATGCACACTTGCATTGTGCAGGGTTAGACTTCATGCCCAGGTTACTAGGATTTGAAGTGCTCCTTGGTGGATGGTATTTGGTGGTCATGGATAGGCTTGTTAACTATGATGTACTGTCTAATATGCTACAGACTGCCCTGCCTAAGTTATGCTGTCAGTCCATCCACAATTGCCTGCAGACACTATATCATGGGTTAACCCTTCCTTGGCATACACACAACATGTTTCAACATCATTCACACGCTACAACACCAAAAATCACCAGAAATCATCACATTCAGTCAATAAAAGGGATCTAGCAAAAAATGTCACAAAAAGTGCAAGTAAAAGATATAGGAGAGACAAAATGTAACTAAAAAGCAATAGCTGTAATTAACACTCTTGACTACACTTTTTGCTACACTTTTTGCTATACTTTCACTACACTTTTTACTACACATTTTGCTACACTTTGACTACACTTTTGCTATGCTTTTTTGCTACAAGATGCCACTCACAACCCCTTCCAACATAGTTCCTGTCCTCCAACCACTGGAAATCCCTCCATTTGGTCCTCATCAGGCAGGAAGGAACAAAATCAACTATATCTGCCAAATACAAGATTCTGGTGACCTAACAATATATCTAGTAGTGCTAAAAGCATGGGAATTGTCCTGCACTAGATCCTTTGTGTGTTTCCCTGTGGAGGTAACTCCAGATATGTTTAAAGGAGACAGTCATCTAAGGTCTTCTCAGGTTCTATTATCTACTGATCTTATAATATGATGATAATTAAAAAGATGAATTTGAATGGCCTGAACAGCTCTTCTTTTATATCTACATATAGTGGCAGTGCTAGCCAATCAGAAGTCTTGGTGCCTGCTTACAAGTGCCAAGGAATTGCTTATAAATATTATTGAAACAATGATTACATATGCTTTATAATCATGCTGCCTCATAGCAACCAGGCTGAGTCAGGATGACTCATGCTATACAAGGCTATGCATGGCATAGTTACAGGATTAATTTCCCTCTTTGGACTTGGCTTTTTCTATTCTATTTACAATTTTAATTAGCCATGTACTTGTAATTAGTAACAAGGCTAGAGTTGGGAAAATCCTTTTATTTCTCCACAACCTTTAAATAAAATAATCCAAGAAATTAGGATATAATGGGTTATACTAAGGATTGTTTGGCCCTATAGTATCTAAGGATTCTAACCACTGTGAGTGATAGAAATATTGGTTTTCAGATGATATATAAGTGTCTGACTGTGTATGAATTCAGTTTCATGCAGGTCAACAGAGATATGGTCAAATCAAAATAGCAATACCATGGAAAGAACTTTTGAACTGATGACTGGAATCTCAGTCAAATCATAGGATAATTTAGAGATAGATTAGTAGAAGGAAATCTTAAGTTTGGAGGAGGTTTTCTGATAATGTGGGGCTATGTGACTTTGAAGGAAGTTGGCTTTGCTACCAAGATTGATGGTAGAATCAATGGAAACCACTTTGGCCATTTAAATAACATTTTTGGCTTTGGCAAAAATCAAAAGTTGTTAAAAATAACAAATGCTAATAGGAGAAAGCTTGGAAAGACAAACCCCAACAGCTTTGGAAAGGGCAGAATCCTCTTTGGAGTAGTGTTTGGATGTGGCAGAAGGCCTTACAACCAGTTTTCTTGATAATGGCTTTATTAGAGTAGCCACCATCAAGCAAACAGAAAATAGTGCTTTGTTAAGTAAAAATGAGCTGACTGTAATATGAAGAAGTGTGGGAACTTTGTTAGACTCAGACATACTGTTGGCATGTATATCTTTGTTTGTAAAAACAAATAATGGTAATTATTTTATGATTTGATTGAGATTCCAGTTATTAGTCCAAAAGTGAAAAACTCCTTTCATGGTATTGCTGTTTTGATTTGATCATATCTCCATAGCCTGTGAACTACATCACATGACCTAGGAGGTGATTTTGTAGCATGAGTATGTACTATTTATAACTCCACCAGAGCTAAGTGAAATTTTCCTGCTGTTTGGCAGCGTGCTTCACATAGTGCAATAAGGATTAGTATAGAAAGAATTTATGGAGTCACTATATACATATTGGCTTATCTTTTGGCTAGTTTTAGATATACAAGTCCTCATTTTCATCCTCCTCCTCCTCATCCTCAAAAATAGCTTTAGATTCTCCTATTCCACAATAAATCATATTACAATGATTACATCTAAGAAAAAAATAGAAGATACTTACCTTTCAGTTTTGTTCTTTCAGCCTTCTCTTCCTCTTCCTCTTCCTCTTCCTATCCTTCTTCAAATTCATCATTTCCCCCCATGATGGTTTTCAAAACTGTTGTCAAAAATACCTGAAAAAGCACCACCAGCAAGGCACCAAGCTGTTCCACCATCCTATTCACAATTTCATCCATCATAGTATCATGTTTGACACCTTGTCTTCTATTTGGCCTAGTAGTCCCAGTGGTACCCAAGGATTGTGCTTCATGATGGGAAATGCATTAACCACCTGGAACCACTCCACAGTATTTCTACCATGAGGTACTGGCTTCCAAAAGCAATGGAACCACATCCTCTGCTGCACTGGTGGATAAGGTATCAGTGCTAAGACCATAGATTTGATTTTTTGTTGCACATGTATGCCCAGCCTGCAAGGCATCCATATCCTCTGCTCTATCCAACTCCATAATCTCCTCACATCCACACTTCAACTTTCTTTTCCATGCTGTTTGGATGTGCCTCCAGAAACTGACAGTCAAGGCATAGTTGAGGTGAGGTTAGCTATACTTGGACATGACAGCAGAAAGGTCTTCAGTTGTAAACAACTTGTTGAAGTTGATGAACAACATCTCCTTGTAAAGCTGTGTGACTTCATCCTCTCCAAAGCATCTTCTGGCTGCAATCTCAGCAAAGGGTCTTGCAATGACAAGATCTTGGACAAGAATGTCACCTGTCAATGCATCCAAGCTGTGAGGTATAAAATTGTTCCATCCAGTGAGAGCAGTAGTCTTTGAATATTAACAAAGGAGTGCCACATGCTGTCCACATACCATGAGATTTCTTGTGGTCCTTGTCTGGGTGCTGCAATAGCTCATAGCTGTTAATTCTGAGCCTCTGCTAGGAGCACCATTCAGCATAGCTGCCCTTAGGAGCAGTAATTGATGGAACTTTGCATAGTCTTGCAACCATCCATGTAGCCTTTCTTGATTCCATTCAATTTTTTTTTTTTTTTTTTTTTTTTTTCAAAAACTCTATTCTCTTAGAAACTACACATACCTTTGATTATCTTTCTTCAAAAATCCAACAAAACCTCCTTTCTCCTCAGCAACTGCATGCACAAGATACATGTGATCCCTAAAACTTGTATTTCTGGAGTCAAGAATAAAAGAGTACCCCACTTTCTTGTAGGTGGCATTGTCTGCCAGGTCTGTATAGACCACCTTGAGATCCAGTCCACCTATGATCTTCTTTTTCCATATGACCACAAGGTCCTTCTCCACATCTTGAAATATAGCACAAATATCTGCAAGCTTGATGGGGCTGCCTTTGTACTTCAATGATGTGAAGGTTTCTCTGTCAGCCCACCAGATTTGTATTTGTCCCATGATATCATAGGTGATGGCAGAGGCTTTGTGTTGAAGTGATCTAAGATAAGCAAATGTGAAAAGCTTTTTCTTTGTAAATCAAGGCTCTAATTTATTACAAGCAGCCTGCTCTTTCTGGATGCTATCTCCATCTACATGAGCTCTGATCTCCTTGAGGAATGTGAGCCTCATGCAATACTCTAGCATAGAAACAGGCCTGGTTACATCCTTGACCTCTCTGAATGAGCCATCTCTATTCAGAGTTATCAGAGCAAGGCATGCTTCTGTGGGGTCCTTTAGAAATACTTGTAAGGAATTTGTGGTCACAGATTTGGGCCAAGTTGTGGTCCACATATTGATAAACACCCTGTAATATGTACTAGATAAGCCCTGATTGATCACTCTTCTTATCCTCCAACATACCTGTGTATACACTGGGTAAGCTCTGACTGGTTGGCCTCCTCATCCCCCAACATATCCTTTAGGTCTGTGACCTCATCATTCAGCTCCTCAAAATTTAGCCCAAGTTTCCATATAAGCATGGCCAAAATGCAAATAATAGGTCTGATATATGCTTTCATGGTTTTCTTGCTGGCATGTCTTTGGAATGGAGTATTTGATATTCTGCTAAACAAAAGCATTGTTAGTTCATCAATTAAAAGTTCATAAAAACAACACTCAACTGCTTGATTGGATCAGGAGAATTGATTCTTTGAAGTACCAGCTCATTTGTGATATCAATAAAGGCAAGTGCTTTATGAAAATAGCACTTGACGGCTTGGGGTAAATTCATCAACCCTGCCTCATGTGCTTGTGGTAAAGCAACAAGCTGTCTAAGCTTGCTTGCTGGCACATCTTGCTAAGAATGGGTAAAACTCCAAGGGGTGATCAAACTCCAGAACTCCACAGTTGTCTCATTGAACAGAACTTGGCATCACTGTGTGTGGTGCACCCTTGTCAGGAGTCCAGGTTTTGTCCTGGAATTTACTAGGGGTCAGAGTTGGACTTAAAACATTCTAGACATCAAGCTAAGTGGAGGGTCAGAGAGGAGAGTCTTCTAGACTCAAGCAGAGAGAGGAGTTAAGCTAAGTTTATATTTGAACTGAAAATTTACAGGAGTAGCATGGAGAGTGTTACAGGTGATGGTACCCCCCCCTTCATTTTCCCCTATCATTCCCTTGGACTACCCTGGGTCTTCCCTGTGGGATGACATCATGGCATTGTTATAGGAGTATGCATTGTTGGACACTGCCTGTGAGGACTGCCTCACTGTTCTGTTCCTCTCCGAGGACACTGCACCCTTCTGATCCTATTCTTCCCCTTTCATTTTCTCCCATTTCTATTCTTCCTAAGGACAGTGCATTCTATATCACATGCTTGTTATACACAATGTGTTCCTTATCTCATCATTGCGCTTGTGCCTCCCCTTATGTTAGTTTCAGTCTCTGACTCACCTGCCCTAAAACTGACTCCAGGCAGTATATATATTCAGTCTCCACCTGTAACTACTTTTTAACTTAAACCTACACAATCTACTGTGTATCTTGGAGTTCACCACTGGCTTGCTCCCCTTGCCAGCTCTTGTGCTTCCTCTACCACTTCTTGATCTGCTCTCTGGTGAGAGCCATCTATCAATGCGCAGCATAGTGGGCTGGCATACACTCTACCTCGTCACTAGGGTGTCCTTGGACAACTCCAACTACACATTGGTGTCTCATTGTTACTCAGCATAACAGAGAGCTTATATACATACATCAGAGGTACATAGGATTAGTAACAGAATGGAGTTTGGTTTGTAAGTAAAGGATATTGGAGGTGAGATAAAGCTGAAGCTGTGTTCCTAAGCAGAACACAGGTTCAGAGGGGAACTAAGAGTGGAGCTAGTACCAATAGGGAAAGACATAAGGTAATGTATGTATAGACAAGGTCTGAGGGTCAGGGGTCATGTCTCTAGTGAGAACATGCTGGAGTTCATAGGTATAGAAAGTGGAGTTGGTCCAGAGGACTGGGGTTGGACTTACAGAATTTCGAGAATATGACACATCTCCAATCTGCAAAGCAATAAGTTGTCTAGACTTGCTCATTAATATATCACCAACCTCCTGCCTTGTTGCCATATATTCATGCCAATGGGTGGTCTGCAACCAAGGGCTTATAAGGTGATGATCAGCAGGTATCACCATATTCTTTCTCAACTCCTCCTCAAGATCTACCAAAAATATCCTTAGTTTTTCTTCTTCACCTGCAGGTTCTTGTTCTTGTTCATCTACAAATTCCACACACTCAATAACAACACTCCAAAAGTATGATAGAATACCTCACTTTCAATAACACTCCAAAAAGTGCAAAGGCTACCTGCTCCTTGTGACTTAGTCTACAGGTATGGGAATCTTCTAATTTTTCTTTTACATATATGATGTTCTCTCATATTTTTTACATGCTCCAACATCACAAGACATGCTTGACAGATCTGAACACTCTCCTTCACAAACAAACTATGAACAGCAGACCTAGGACCTTGGATATTGTTTGGAAGAGTTTCTTTAATGCCAAGGTCAGCAACAGCATTTTGATATTGGACCTCATTATAAGCTCCAAGAAGTATCAGATGCTTGTTCTTGATGTGTGTTTATCCTGCAGTAATAAGAATGGCCTCTTGACAAAGCCTACACACAAGAAAATGGAACTCACCATTGACAGCCAAGTTCAACTTGTCTAGATAAGGATGAAAGAGAATAGGAGTGGCTTGTTGGGTTATATTGCTTGCTACAGAGGTGGATTGTTCAATAGGCTATTCCAAATTATAAGTTAGTACCTTCCATTTATAAAAAAACACTTATACTATGTCAATGAACTCCTTTGATACATTAGTTCTTGTATATCTGCAACAGATGTAGACTACCCAAATCATATTAGTATCCATTTGAGAACCCACTGGCTTTTATACTATAACTTATCTTAGATTCTTCAAAAACAGTGGTATTTTCCTCAGTATGAGTAAATGCTGTTATCTAAACACACACAAGCAGAGAGTAAACTCTTAAGATATATGTATATATATTTGGGATGAAATAAAATATACTTGAAAAGATTCTTCTTCAGATAATGTTATCTAGATAATAGAAATAAAAGTATAGTTTGTAAGATTTACTTGCTTTTATGAAACACACTTACCTGAGAAGGCTCAATTGTTGCTACCTTTACATCACAGAATATGAATTATAATCAGCTTTTGAAATCTGATTCCACTCACCATTAAAGAAGGCTCAGGACCAATAGGAGTGATATCTTCATCAGTCTCAGTTGTTGCTATCTTTATATCACAGAATAAAAGTTATAAATAAGCTATTGAAATGCACTTCCACTCACCATTAAAGATGACTCAGAACCAATGGGAATGGTATCTTTATCAGTATAACTGAGTGTTGTCATCTAAAAGCATGGGATAAGATATAGTCTCTAGAATGTACAATACAGCATACCTGAGCAAGAGGCCCAATTGATACTGGCTGTGCTTCACCCTAATCATACTTTTTAATCACAAGATAACTGAAGAAAAATCCATATTAAACTTACCCTTTTCTCTGGTCCAATTCATGTGGGCTGACATTTCCTCATATGCTGATTAAGATTGTCAGTGTTACTATATCCCTTTTCAGTAGGGCATTCTAAAAGTGAACAATAGCACTGAAAAGTGCCATTCTCATGGCATGAAACAGTAATCATTTCACCATAATAGCTGGTAAAAGTTTTGATCTTGATACAATTCTTCCAATGTTGATCATGGCTACTCTTGTTGGCAAACTTCTTGCCACATTCACTGCAAGTACAAGCCATGGGAATTTTTTTTTGGCTGGAGTGAACTTATATCAGCAGCAAAACCCTACCAGAGAGGCTTGAGACCTACCAGAGATGAGAGAAAGGATCTAAGGAAATGAGAAGCAACAAGGAGCAGTGTTGACTATATCAAATCTGTATCAGCAACAAAAGCCTTGGCTAGGCTTAACACTTACATAAGGGGAAAAGGGTACTTGACAAAATTACAAGTATAGAGATTCAATAGATTCAATTATTGTAAATCTCTCCATATTGTTCTGGTATATATTATTAAAATGGTGCTTGTTCATGCTTACTTATATCCTAATCATGATTTACACAATAATAAATACAAAAATATGCACATCAAAGGGAGCTTGAAATATAGTATATCACAATATAATACAACTATAGATAATGTATATGAGTCTGCCATAATATGTAACTCAGCTGCCATATTTCAAACTGATGCTGATAAATTTGATTGATAAGACAGAATATTATAGTGTTGTAAAAATCAGTCATGATTTGGATATACAATTTGTATATCTGATATATAACTTGTAATCACTTGGTACCAGATGCACCTAATGGACTTTCATGATATCTTTGCATCTACTTATGTAGCAAGCTATATGAATGGCTGGATAATCTATGCAATATATATGTATAGGTAGATAAGTCCTTTGAATAAGCATACAGATACTATATTATGCTCTCAATAGTATATTATTACATATGTATGTACATCAGTATTGGCACAGTCAATAATCCAAATATTTAATTGCACATTTATCAAGTTGTCTTGTACAATGCACATCAATGCATCACTTACATGTACAAAAATAACATCATTCTTATTATATAATAGGATGGTAGATTGTGCACTTCATGATTATTATGGAGTACACAAGTCATACAATCCTATCACACACAATGTGTTATGTAGCCATTAGATGATATACATTTTGCACACTTTATGGAATTTTTATTTACTATACCAGCTTGATCTGATCATGTCTCATGGAAAGGTTGTCATAGATCACAAAGATGGCATATTTATTTGTATCCAGAATCAAGGAAAACTTTCATTCATTGTTGGAGATGCTTGTCCTGACTTATTTATTAATATACAATGTGATTGATTGCATAGTAAATATTATAAACATACAATATCTGTATGTACAATATGAATACAATACTACTATTATATGTTATAGCAATCCAGACTATATAATTCATGCAAGAAAACCACCATTTTTAAATACAAGTCAACACAATACCATGTCCATCATGTGATACCCTTTGTGTATTCTAATATATATGCTGAACTATCATATGTGTAACTGCAGTCTATCTCAATCTCAATATCATCAAACAAGAACTATTTGGAGGTTGAACTATATATTTGTGAAGACAGGTAGGTGTTGTAAGCAATTATATCATTGCAATAACTAATCAATGCTAATTCTCACAGATACCATTGTCAAGACCCAACTCACTTGTTCAAAGGAAGCCAGAGGCAGTATGTATAACATGCCCTATCATGGCAAAGAAAATATTTGCAATCAGAAAGTGATATTTCAAGAAGGTCTTGTAAGGTTCTGTAGATTGCTTGGTTATTACCAAGATCAAGCACCATGAAAGGCTCACTAACACTCCATTGGATATCTATCAGTACTGGATAATCTGGGTGGAATTGATGAGAATAGGAAATAAGCCATTGTGATGCAATACTGCCAAGACAAAATATAACAGAGTACCATTTAGATAGTATGTGCTAGAACAACAAAGAGAAATATATGATAATTATATCTATTGAATCTCTATACTTGTGATTTAAGATAAAAATAAATTACACACAAAAATCACAGCAAGAAATTTGATTCTCTGATAAGATTCATTAATATGATTTGTTATAAACATATATAGTTTTTATGATTGGAAGAAAATATATTGTTATGTATTGGTCTGTCTTTTGTTTTCAATGAAATAAGTATTCAAATTTTATACTACATATTTTAGATTGTTCAAAATTTTTTGACAGTAATGGTGGAAATTTTATACATCTTGATATTTTGTGTCTACAATATCTATTAGTTTCATATCAATTTTGATCATTGGTATTATAAATCAGAATTATATAATAATAAATCCAATATATATGTAAGACCACAATAAATTTAAATTTTACAAGCATAAAATAAACAAATTTTAAATGTGATTAGATTTAGATTATGTAATAAAACTAAAAAAAATTAAACATGTATAATATTATTAAAAAAAAGTTGGTTGTTTTATGTTATTTTTAAATATCTATATATTTGATCCATCTTATTCAATTATTATTGTTAGTTTTATAATAGTATATAAAAAGCACTAATATTTAGGATCAAATGAATTGTAATATCATTACTCAATGGTTGTTTTTAATAAGATATACAAATTTGAAGTTAAAATAACAAGTTTTAAATATATAAATAATATTATAATTTAACATTTACTAGATGATGCTGGAGTAAAGAATCATGTACTCATAAGAAATGCAAATATATAGAAAAGAAATTTAAAAATCATAACATCCTGAACTAATTCCAACTTCTTAACCCTTGCTTCCTTTAAAATAGGGTTTAAAAAATTAAGCAATAATAGAAATAGGAATAATTACAGTAATGAATTTATCAATACCAAAACCTAACTGTCCAAAAGTTGAGTGATCAAATAAATAC
The DNA here is from genome assembly GCA_038092575.1 of Boletus subluridellus. Taxonomy (NCBI): domain Eukaryota; kingdom Fungi; phylum Basidiomycota; class Agaricomycetes; order Boletales; family Boletaceae; genus Boletus; species Boletus subluridellus. Next base: position 760 of record JBBPQN010000115.1, on the reverse strand, counting down.
AGTTGCATTAGAATTACAATTGACTAGGAGGATTCACTAACATAAAATTTACACTTTATTGACTGGATTTCAATTTCTCTACTTTCTATATTGATACATAAATATTTTAAACTATTTACAATTATACTTATCTTTTATTAATATTTTAAATTTTATACTTCTCATATTGAAAATATTTTAATAAAATAAAAGGAAAAGTATCTTATTAGAGAATTAAAATCACATATTAATTATATATTATATATATTACATTCCAATTTCAAGGTCTTGAAGAATATACTGGTATGCCAGGGTCAGCCCTCCCAGTACAGTGCACCCCTTTACAAACCACTAGTGCACATTCCAATTACTCAGAACCAGTGGCCCCTTTTATAAGGGGGCATGTACTTTATTGCAAGACATTCAGTCTTGACACCATATGCCAATAGCAAGCTTGATAGTCCACCATCTGCAGTTGCTACCAGCCTCCACCTACATGAGGCAGGGGACAGCCCTTCTGCATGGTACAAGAGGATGATAGGGAGGGCATTGAATAACATCCAATAGCTTGGATGCAGCAGCCAGCTTAACAGCTAACCACACACTGTGTCCACAACATACATTCCAAGCTTAAATCTGAGAAAGAATTCTCAGCCCATCTGACAATAGTATACAGTGGCTCAAAAAAGTGTCCCAATGTTTGGCTATTTTGCAAAGAGTTGATGTTTGCAAGAGAAGCAAAAGGTGTTAGCTCTAACCCTTGCTGGATCATTGATAGCCC
>JBBPQN010000114.1:0-26909 GCA_038092575.1 Boletus subluridellus | reverse complement strand
CATGCTTCTTTATTCTCAACCACCATCATCATGAGATCTTTGTCCACTACTTAAAAGAATACCATCCTCTCTATGCTTGATGCAGGTCACTCTGCTCACCACATTTCCTCTACCACTGGTGTCCATGTCTCCTCCATATCCAGGCTCTGCTCCAAAGAGCATTCTGAGCTCCAGAAGTCCACTGGAGGCCGTCCATCCAAGCTTTCTCCAGCCAATGTTCACCATGTCATCCATCTCATCACTACTCGCAAGGCAGAGAATGCTGTTCAGGTGACCAAGACCCTCACCAATATTATCAACAAGCCTCTCTCCCCCAATACAGTCCACCAGCACCTGAAAAAGTCTGGCATGAAGGCTGTAGTCAAGTGCAAATGGCCTCTTTTCACTGCCAAGCATCACAAGGCTTGTTTGGACTTTGCTTATGCTCACAAGGACTGGACTCTGGAGGATTGGAAGAAGGTAGTATGGTCTGATGAGACCAAGATCAATCACCTTTGGGTCAGATGGATGCAAATGGGTGTGGAAAAAGCCAGGTGAGAGGCTTAATGACAGGCTGGTGGAGGGGACTGTCAAGTTTGGAGGAGGTTCTGTGATGATGTGGGGGTGTATGACTTGGCAGGAAGTTGGCTATGCTACCAAGATTGATGGTAGGATGGATGGGGACCTGTACCTTCAGGCTTTGAAGGATGAACTGCTGGATACCCTGCAGTATTATGGTCTTCATCCTCCTGACATCATCTTTCAGCAAGATAATGACTCCAAGCATACCTGCAGAAAGGTGAAGGAATGGCTAGAGGAGCAGGAATTCCAGACTATGGTGTGGCCTGCACAGTCTCCTGACTTAAATTCCATTGAACACCTTTGGGGTTGTCTCAAGAGGAGGCTGGCAGAGCATGAACATCCTCCTAATGGAATCCATGAGTTGTGGGAAAGGATTCAGGTGGAGTGGGAGAAGATACCAGTTGAGGAGTGTTAGAAGTTGATTGAAAGCATGCCTAGGAGAGTTCAGGCAGTGCTTAAGGCCAAGGGAGGCTATACCAAGTACTGATATATCCAAAATATCTACTTCATATTAAAAGTGAAAAAACTGTTGCAATGGAGTCACTGTTTTTAAATGGGCATATCTCCGCAGCCCCTGTATCAAATCACATGACCCAAGGGTCAACTTGTAGCCTGGAGTATGTACTATATTTCGTCTCACCAAGGCTAAGCATAATTCCCACGGGTGTTTGCAGTGCACTTTGCACACTGCATCAGGGTTAGTTATTGCAACAGTTTTTGGAGTCACTGTATACACTGCCTGGGCTCTTGGGCTAAGGAGTATCCACCGGAGTTTTCTGTTTTTATTTCTTTACATTCACCGCTTTAGAACATGGGGCAGTACCCCAAGCTTTTGTCGTGTTAGTTTAGAACCTTCTCAGTCCCTCCATTGAGATGATAGCCATGCAAGGGTTCTGCCTTGTTTGCGAAGAGTGATATGGGAACCACTGTCGTTGTGCAGCCTGTAGCTGAGCTTATATCGCCGTGTTAGTCCCTCAAGTGATTGGGGAGGTAGAGCATCAGTTTCTAGTTTTCATACATTAGTATATGTGTTGTTTTGTTCCTGGGCTTTGTGGACCCCAGAGAACCTGTTACAAGACTAGATGGAGAAGAAGGTATTACCTCCAGTCAAAAGTTTATTTTTTTAGATCTTCCACTTGCCGCATCCCTCAAGCTTGGTTGTAAGATACCTCGCAGTAAGGATTAAGCTGGCTCACATTCGCACAAATCAAATAGTACAACAACCCTGACCGGTACAAACCCCTGCTGCTCCAGTAGCTCCTCCCCCACTTCCTTCACCCCCAAAGAAGCAAATCCCCTATTTCAAAAGATACTCTGATGCTCAACTTTCACTCTTCCATTACATACAGCTTCAATGTAACAGGCATCGCAACAACTACTTCTCCGACTCATTTTTCCTCCAACATCGTCGTCCCCCCTCCTCTCACTAAAAGATGTCGTCTGTCAATATTGATGACCTTGTCAACTGCCTTGACGCGCTCGCCTTGAGCAAGGAGTGCTCTAACATATCCAAGAAAATTGTTGACCCTGGAAACTGGGATGGCAACCGCTCCAAATTTCATACCTGGTGGATTAAGCTTCGCCTCTGGGTTGATGCACAGGACTGGAAGGACAACCACATCCGCATGGTTGCAGTCTTGTCTCAATTTGAAAGGAAGGCTGAGGGCTTTGCCCAAATCACACTAGAATGTTATTTAGAAGAAGAAGAAACCAAGATCCCGATAGCAGCAGGATCCACAGTAACTGTGCTGAAAGGCATTGTGGCTTGGCCCAAGTGGCCCAATCTTCAGATCGAAATAAAGGAGTACTTCCAGATAGAGGTACTGGCTCATGAGAGCCTCAAGAAGCTGCAAGCCTTAAGGCAAGGATCTAGACCCATAGATCTGTTCATCCAGGAGTTCATCGTCCTGGAAAAAGAAGCACAAATCAAGGAAGGCTTTGCCCTCGAATTACTCAAAAAGGCCGTTGACTACCGCATCTATTATCAAGCAAAGATGACAGGCAAGGAGTCATACGACTATGCAGAGTTGTGCTGAAACTACCGAGACATTGGTAGAAACTTTGAACAGATTGCAATCAAACGTGGTCTGCCCTCTTGCCCCCTCCTTCTTCATATTGCCCCCGATTCACTCCTTGTCCCCTGCGGCCTTATGGCCAACAATATTATCCACCTCCACCATGACCTCCTCCAGGTAACCACTCCCGTTTCACTCCCACTGGTACGCAGCCAGGTAGAGGAGCCCCGATGGAGATAGATGCCCAACAGGCTCTCCCATCTCAGCCCAATACCCGTACATGTTATGGATGCAACAAGGTTGGCCATATATGGCCTGATTGCTCTCAAAACCCCAATAAGAGAGCCCCGCATCTGCCACAGGTACGGCAGCAATACCTTTGGGATTATGAGACAGGTGCTTTTGTGCCTGCTGCACCTTACCAACCACCCATGCAGCATGCCCAGCACACATATGATTGTCCCCTCCCACCTCCTCCAACCACTGCTCCTGTTCCCTCCGCTCCCCTGGTTGTTGCCCAACAAGCGGCAACGCCATCCTTCTATTCAGCAGAAGCTGAAGCTTACTACTGAGACAAGTTCGAAGTAGAAGCAAGGCAGAAGGTGGCCAGTTCTTTAAATTAAATAAGTCTGTGAACGATGAGGGTGTTCACGGACTGGACAATTATGTTTCTCCTTCTGTTTCTCTTTCTTCTTGTAATATTTCTACCAATCTTGTGGACTGTGATGAGTCCGATTTCCCTGTATGTACTCTGGACGATCTTCTTGGCAATATTATTCCCCATTCTGAAAGAGCAACTCAACAAAGTGTGAGTGTGGCGCCAGAATTAAAACAAAGCGTACTTAATTCTCTTGTTCACCAAGTAAGAAATTCTCCTAATTATAAATCCCTCAATTCTCCTTCATCTATTTCTATTCGCACAAGCACGTTGTCATTCGGTGGTGAAATGTCACTTGAGACACATGTACTGAATTATGAAGACGGAAGTTGGCGATCTTGATCGTTTAAGTCCCTTCTAGATTCAGGTGCTTCTCACACTTTTATTGACAAGGACTATGTTCTCTCTCAGAGTATTCCTACTTATAAAATTGCTAACCCTATTTCGGTAAAGAACACTGATGGCTCTAATGGAGCAATAGGCCAAGTAACCCACACTGTCACTTTAATTATTGAAATTGCTGGCCATTACGAGGTCCTGGAAGCCTACGTTTCTAAACTAGGAACCCACTGTCTCATCGTCGGCTATGACTGGCTGGCTCGGCATAATCCCACTATAGATTGGGTCTCTAAAAATATTTCTTTTCCTTGCTGCACACCCTATTGCCGTATTATGGATGATGGACCTTTTAACGAACCAATCAAACTTATTTATAATCGTAGTATAGAAGAAGGATTCAAGGAAAAAGTGCCCGAAACATATCACAACTTCCTTGATGTATTTTCCAAGAACGAATCTGAAAGAATGCCAGAATGAAAACCCTGGGATCACACAATAGATCTGAAAGCAGACTTTGCACCCAAAAAGGGTAGAGTAATTCCCTTATCAGATGCAGAAATGGACGAAGTACACACATTCATTGGAAAAGAACTCAAGAAGGGCTATATTCGCCTGTCGAAGTCTCCTCAAATGGCACCAGTATTCTTTATATCTAAAAAAGACAGAAAAAAGAGACTCGTTATGGACTATCAATATTTAAATGAAGGCACTAGAAAGAACACCTATCCTCTACCCCTTATTTCCATGTTGATTGACCGCCTTAAGGGTGCAGACATGTTCACAGCCCTTGATCTTCGATGGGGCTACAACAATGTGAGAATTAAGGAAGGTGACGAGTGGAAGGGAGCCTTCATTACTCCCATAGGCACTTATGAACCAACCATTATGTATTTTGGGATGACTAACTCACCCCCTACCTTCCAGCAAATGATGAATGACATATTTAATGACATGTATGCCATACTCGTTATCTATATCAACGACTGTATGATTTTTACTAAAGGCAAGATGAAGGAAGAGCACGAAGAAATAGTAAAGGAGGTGCTTTCCCGTCTTCACCAAAATGATCTTTATGTAAAACCCGAAAAATGTAGTTTCTCAAAGGACAAAGTGGACTTTTTAGATATGGTGGTATCTAAAGAGGGAGTAGAAATGCAGGAAAAGAAGGTGTCAGGGGTATTGGATTGGCCGGTTCCCACACACCTCAAACAACTGCAAGGCTTCCTTGGACTCTGTAACTATTATCGACAGTTCATAGAAGGATTCACAGACATCACACACCCATTGAATGATCTCACCAAAAAAGACGTTCTATTCAAATGGGAACTGAAGCATCAGATTGCATTTGATTCCTTAAAAGCCAAATTCAAGGAATCACCCCTGTTGGCTTACCCGGATTGAGACAAAGAAATGTGTCTTGAAATGGACACCTCGGATATCGCCACAGGGGCAGTGCTTTTGGTTAACTGCGATGATGGTCTTTGGAGACCCTGCACCTTCATTTCCCATTCTTTCGATAGTGCTGAGTGCAACTATCCTATTTATGACAAAGAACTCTTGGCAGTTATTCGGGCATTAGAAGAATGGCAACACTACCTAATTGGTAGGGAAGGTTTCAAGATCTGGACAGATCACAAGAATCTCAAATATTGGAAAAAACCCCAAACCTTATCCAGTCATCAAGCACGATGGCATGCACTCCTTCAGGAGTTTAATTATGTTTTTATCTATAAACCTGGTACATCAAATGGTCATGCAGATGCTCTATCTTGATGACCAGACCATGGTGATGCTGTCACAGATCACAATCAGAATATCACCGTCCTTCCACCTTCTCTTTTTATTAACAATATTGAACTTTCCTCCTCTTTCTACAATAAAATCATAAAAGAATCAGACAAAATACATGAAGAATCTTTTCACAAATACACTTATGATCATGATAACTATATTTTCAAAAACAACAAAAACAAAGTCTTTGTTCCCGAACCCTTACATACAAAACTTCTTACGATTTGTCATGATTCTCCTATTGGAGGACATTCCAGACAAGCTTGCACTTCTCACCTTCTTACTCATCATTTCTCATGGCCTGGCATCACAAAAGACATTAAAAATTATGTAGATAGCTGCCAAGTGTGCGCCCAAACAAAGGGAAAGTCAAAGGCACCAGCAGGCAAATTCCTTCCTTTACCCACTTCTAAACGACCCTGGGAAGACTTATCTGTCGATTTCATTATGGGTTTACCCGCTTCCCACGGACACACTGCCATTTGTGTCATCATTGATCGATTTTCCAAAGAAGTCATTTTCATTCCCACTTATGATACAGTTTCTTCAAAGGACTTAGCTATCATTTTCAGAGACAATATTTGGTGTATCCATGGACTTCCCTCTATGATCGTTTCTGATTGAGGCCCCCAGTTTGTTTCGGACTTTACTTCCAAATTATGTAATCTTCTCTCTATCTCCCAAAAAATCTCCACCACCTACCACCCACAAACCAATGGACAAACAGAGCATATCAATAGAGAACTTGAACATTATCTCTGCTCTTATGTAGCAAAGCGACAGACCGAATGGGCCGATTGGCTCAAAGTCATGCAATTCCATCACAATAATTCCCTTACCACCACCACCGGCACTATCCCCTTCAACATCACATGTAACTATGCCCCACGCATGGGCTTTGAAGGAAAAGCTAAAGGCATGGGAAAAGAATTTGGCATGGAGATGGGAAAATCCCACAAAGAAGTAGAAGATGCATTGGAAGAAACATGAGAAAGAATGAAGAAGCAGTCAGAATCCAAAAGATCTGAAGCTCCCAATTACGAGAAAGGACAACAAGTTTGGCTTTTGGCCGAACACTTGAAGCTCCCTTATATGGCAAAGAAGTTGACACAAAAATGGATAGGTCCTTACAAAATCCTAGAAGTCCTTCCTAACACCATCAAACTCAAATTACCCAACTCTATTCACATCCACCCAACCGTTAACATCTCACACGTCAAACCTTATTGGGCAACCCTTCCGGGTCAACCAGTTTCATGCCCTGACACAATAGCAGTTGACAAAGAAGGAGTAGAGCAATTTGAAATCGAGTACATTGTGGCATCATGTCTCAAAGGCTGCCAGCTTCAATATCTCATACATTGGAAAGGCTATGACAAATCTGACAGGACATGGGAATCAGATGACATTATTAACACTGCCCCTCAGGCAGTTGCCAATTTCCACAAAAAGAATCCCTCGGCTTCATGGAAACTTTGTGGCCTTACCCTTGGAGACTTTTCTTCACTCTTTTCTCAATACGAAAATTTTACCAAAACTAATTATCACAGGACTCACCTGGAATTCAAGTCTTAAAGAGGGAGTAGTGTTATGATATACTATATTTTCAAACTTTTTAACTTAGCGTTTACATCTTTCAGACTTCGAAGTCACATGATGTGCACATGACCATGGGAAACTACACATGACCTATGGTCTAGACAAACATGCTGCACACACGCCTTATTAATTTCCATTCTTTCTTTCTCATCATCATCTTTCTCTCACAACATCTTCTATCATCTATCTATAATCAGTAGTCTTTCCCATGGACCCTATGGTCCATGCACCAACCTGTAACATATATAAAGTAGCTGTACTCGACTGGACTCCCCAGTCTAATCCATTTGTTCGCTGCAACCTACATCCTTGCAGCTGAATTAAGGAAGACAACCACTCTTCATCTCTTAAACTCTGCTTCTTCTTTTACCTTGGGTTTGGTGTAGCCTTGACAAGTCCCCACCAGTGATTGTTCGAGTTATCTCACAACACCCAGACCCCCCCTGTTCACTGCAACCATCTCTCCATCCCTCACCTCCACATCCTGTTCACCTCCATCTTGGAAAACCCTGTCACCACCCTCATCATTGAAAGGAACTGGGTTTTCGCCTACAACTATGACCTCATCTCCCTCACCCGCCTCTACTGGTCATATGCCACGGTGAGGTGTATAATGACCCAGTTGACCCCAGATAACCAACCTCCCATCTATGCCACTTCTCTGAATGGGGCCATTGCTGAGGCAAGGTCCCTTACTTTAGATCTACTTTGGAACCAGGGGTTCAGTGCGGTTGTTGATGCGCTCCCTCCTCTTTCTGTCTCCCCCATCCTTTGCCCCCTCATCCTCTCCATGTTGGAACTGGAGAGGAAGATCTACTTCTCTCAGGACCCTCTCAACATCCCTGCTGCCCCCGCTCCTTACCCTTCCAATCATGGAGCTACCCATGGGGGTATTAATGGTTGGTCCATCTCCCCATCTCCTACTCCTGTTCCAGTTCCACCCCCCTCCTCCAGCACTGTCCCCGATAGGGCCACACCTCCTGTGAGGGCTCGCTTTGAGTCAGCCGAGTCCTTTCGGATCAGCATTGAGGGGACGCCAGCCCCTCCAACACCAGCGACCTCTCTCCCCACTCTTAGGAGAGTCCGCCACACCCACCTCTCACAGGAGGAATGGCGATGACTCGGACTCAGGACCACAATACTTGTCCCATTGGGCCCACCAGTGGGTGCAAGAAATCAACAAGGAAACATGGGCCGTTCCCACTCTACCTGCTGTGTCCCCACCCTGGGACCCCTCACTATCATCACCCCTGCTTGTCCCATCTCCCCTGCCCTCTCCGCTGTCGGTCGCCAACCCTCCACTCCACCAGTGGCCCAATCCCCTCCCCAGCCTCATGTTCCTCCCCACCATCGTCTCAGGTGCTATGAGTGCCACTCCACTGACCATTTCCGGGTCAATTGTGTGCAGTATATCTGCCCCTACTGCTGCACCACCACCCCTGGACATATCCAGGCTCAATGCCCTTGTTGAGTCTGTTCCCTCTGTGGAGAGGTCGGACACATCGCTGACAACTGTGTCCTCTGTGACAACGAGTGGGTCAACTGGGACCACAACCCCACCAACTACAAGATCAACAAGGGGGACCAATCTGGACAAGACTGAGGAGGCAGAGAAACAGACCCAGCTGGAGCTGGAGAATATAGAGGAAGAGTCAGAGTCTCTTCCATACAAAGGGGGTAATGTTACAGATTTCTTTCCTTTCTATCCTTCTAATTATGCACTTGCCAATTCGTCTTCTCATGTGCGAGAGGGCTTTGCCCTTATGGCATTGATCTTGCAATATGCAACCTTTACTGATGACCTTCTTGAACCGGATGAATAACCCTTTCTAGGTAGTTCTCTTGTACTGCATCGTATCCCCCTCTGCCCAGATGGTCTGTGCACACTCTTACTTAGCTGGTCTGTGCACCATTCCCAGTAGTATAAATACTTCGCCATTGTACACTAGTTCAGCATCTAGTTCTATACAATCTATTGTCTGGAGCCTGGTCATTCTGTGAGTGATTAGTCTAAGGATTAGTCATAGTGAGACCCTTGGGCTTCTAAGTGTCTTTGCACTACACTTGAGTGTGCGCTTCAACTAGGTTCTATGCATTAAGCGTAACAGTAGGATCAATAGATCAGGTGATCTAGGATCATCAAGGCAATGCTCAGGAGATCTTGGATCTGTGAGGTGATGAGCCACAGCCAACTGGGCAGAGTAGGATCAGGGAAGATCCAGGGAAATTCCAGGAAAGATCCAGTCCTTGTGTTTACATGGAAACGGAAATGTCCAGGGGAATGTCCAGTTGCTAGGTGATAGCCAGGAGTCCTTGTGATGAAAGGGAACTCATCGTCCTGGAGGAATGTCCAGTCTAGAACCAAGAGCCCATCCTAGGTGTAGGGCCGGGGATTGTCCATTAAAGGGGAAAGGGGTAGCTGCAAGTCATGATCATCAAATACAATCTGGTAATACAATGGCTGTGCCATAAGAGAGGAGGGGAAAGTCATAGTGATGCCAGGTCATGTGGTCATGGGAGGTCATGGGTGACACCAGGTCACAAAAACCATAACAACAAGCCACTCATATGAGCTATAGTGTGTCTGGAAGGATGTCTTCCATTCATCTACCTCAGTAATATGGACTAGGTGGTATGCATGCCAGAGGTCAATTTTGGTGTAGATTTTGGCATGGCTCAGAGTGTCTAGGAGGTTGAAGATGTAGGGAAGTGGGTAGTGGTCTTTCTTTGTGATCTTATTGAGTCCTCAGAAGTTGACACAAAGATGGAGGAAACCATCCTTCTTGTGGACAAAGAGGATCAGAGCAGCATGAGCAAAGGAGGAGGAACAAATGAATCCCATTGCTAGGTGCTCATCAAGGAATGTGCAAAGTGAGCCAAGTTTGGAAGGGGAAAGGGCGTAGGTGGTGCCCAATGGAGGAGATGCTCCCTTCTCAAGATTGATCTTCAGATTGTGCTTGCAATGTGGAGCAGGCATAGATGCTTTGCTCTTGCTGAACATGTTGGGGAAGTTGTGATATTCTGGAGGGACAGTGGAGAGATTGATCTGTTCTGGAGGAGTAAGGGAAGTGGAGTGGAGATCACTCTCCTGGGAGTGGAGTTGTAGGCTAAATTGAATGGAGCCCTCAAGGTGACAGGCCAGTGTGAAGGCAGGTGCACTAACAAGTGTGATGGGCAGAGCCTTGCAGTCGGAGAAATGTAGTGGATGGGATGGGATGTGTTCAGCCAGAGAAAGTGGTTCTGGAGGCTGTGGAGGAGAGCTCAGGGATGCTGGCACACTCTGTCCAGGTGCACAGAATGATATACTGCTCAAAATCCAATCAATCAATGGATTGTGGTGGATGAGCCAGTTGTGTCCTAGAACAAGGGAACAGAAGGAGTCCAGTGGAGTGACATAGAAAGTTGTTGGAGTGATGTCACCAGTTGTGAAATGAACAGAGAGATTGATGGCTCAGGTTATGGTGCTGTTAGATGTTCCATCAAAGAGGCAGAGTTGAAGCAGGGGCATGGGGTAGGTAGAAAGTCCATGTTTATTAACAAAATTATTATTGATGAAACAATCAGAGGATCCGGAGTCTACAAGTGTGGGGAAAGGAGAGATCAGATATGATACTAAAGTGATGGAGGGCATAAGTGATTTGGGATCTGAAAGAGTGGACACATTGAGATGGATCTCCTTGAGTGCACAGGTGGGTTCAACACAACCTCTGTTATGATATACTATATTTTCAAACTTTTTAACTTAGTGCTACAAGTGCATACTTTACATCTTTCAGACTTCAAAGTCACATGATGAGCATGTGACCATGGGAAACTACATGTGACCTATGGTCTGGATCAATATGCTGCACACACACCTTATTAATCTCCATTCCTTTTTCTCATCATCATTCTTCTTCTCTCACACATTCTTTTTTTATTTGACCATACATGGTGTTTTCCAATTTTCCTTTTCTTTATGTTTGCACCTTTAGAACACGGGGCAGTACCCCAAGCTTTTGTCTTGTACCTAGAACCTTCTCAGTCCCTCCCTTGAGGTGATAGCCACATAGGGGTTGTGCCCTATTTGTGAAGAGCAATATGGGAACCACAGCCATTGTGCTATCTGTAGCTGAGCTTATATTGTCTTGTTAGTCCCTCAAGTGATTGGGGAGGTAGAGTGTCAGTTCCTAGTTTTTCTTTTTTTACCATTAGTATATGTGTAGTTTTGTTTCTGGGCTTTGTGGACACCAGAGAACTCATTAAAGAGTTTATGGAGAAGATACTATCTCTGGTTGAAGAAATACTTTTTTAGGACTACCATTTGCTGCATCCCTTGAGCTTGGTTGAAAGATACCTCGCAGTAAGGATTCAAGCTGGCTCGCACACACACAAACAGAGTGCAACAATCTCAACTGGTTCAACCCTCCTCAGCTCTCACAGACTTTCCTCTCCAACAAGTCACCTTCTTCTATTTTGATTCCACTTCCCAGATGCAACGAGAACTCATCAGATACATCCGACTCCAGCTTAACTGTCATGCCAACAACTTTGCCACAGACTCATTTCTTTTCCAGCATCACCAACCCCCCTCCTCTCACTAAACAATAACATCTGTTGACATCAATGAACTCGTTAACCACCTCGACATGCTCGCCTTGAGCAAAGAGCACTCTAATATTACTAAAAAGATTGTTGACCTGGGGAATTGGGATGGTGGCAGATCCAAATTCAGGGCTTGGTGGATCAAGCTTTGCCTTTGGATCAATGCACAAGATTGGAAGGACAATTGCATTCGCACGGTTGCAGTCTTGTCTTGATTTGAGAAGAAGGCAGAAGGGTTTGCCCAAATCACCCTGGAAAAATATTTGGAACAAGAAGAAGAAGAACTTCCCATAGCAGCAGGAAGTACCCTCACATCACCAAGAGGCATTGTGGCTTGGCCAAAATGGTCCAATCTCTAGATTGAGATCAAAGAGTACTTCCAAATCGAGGTACTAGCTCATGAAAGCCTAAGGGAGCTACAGGCCTTGCAGCAAGGGTCTAGGTCCATAGATTTGTTCATGCAGGAATTCATTGTCCTGACCAAGGAAGCACAGATAGAATGGGGCCATGCCATTGAGCTCCTAAAGAAGGCAGTCAACTACCACATCTACTATCAAGCAAAGATGATGGGAAAGGAAACCGACTCCTTTGGGGATCTCTGTGTTGCTTACTGAGAAATCAGTAGGAACTTCAAACAGATTGCAATAGAAAGAGGCCCCCTACCCACACCCCCTCTTCTTCTTACCAATATTGCCCCCCACTTCATGGATCTTCATGGCCTTATGGCCAACAATATTATCTGCCCCTGCCATGTCCTCCTCCAGATAACCATTTCTGTTTCACTCCCACCAGTATGCAGCCAGGTAGAGGAGCCCTGATGGAGATAGATGCCCAACAGGCTCTTCTGTCTCAGCCTGATACCTGTACTTGTTATGAATGCAACAAGGTTGGCCATATTTGGCCTGATTGCTTGCAGAATCCCAACAAGCAAGCCCTGTGTCCACCACAGATATGGCAGCAATACTTTTGAGATTATGAGACAGGTGCATATGTGTCTGCTGCACCTTATCAGCTGCCCATGCAGCACACCCAGCACCAATATGGTCGTCTGCTCCCATCTCCTCCAACCTCTGCTCCCATCCCATCCACTCCCCCAGTTGTTGCTCAACAAGCAGCAACACTGTCCTTCTATTCAGCAGAAGCTGAAGCCTTCTACCAAGATAAATTTGAAGTGGAAGCCAGGCAGAAGGCAGTCCAATCTTTAAATTAAATAAGTCTGTGAATGAAGAGGGTGTTCATGGACTGAACAATTACATACATTTCTCCTTCTCTTTCCTCCTGCAATATATCTACCAATCTCATGGACTGTGATGAGTCAGATTTTCCTGTATGTACTATGGACAATCTTCTTGGCAATATATTTCCTTATTCTGAAAGGGTGACTGAATCAAGCACAGCACCAGAATTTAAAAAAAGCATGCTTATGTAATTCCCTTGTCTGCCAAGTAAGAAATTCTCCTAATTATAAATCCCTCACATCTCCCAACTCTATTTCTATTCATGCAAGCACATTGTCATTTGGTGCTGAAATGTCACTTGAGACACATGTACTGAACTATGAAGATGGAAGTTGGCAATCTCAATTGTTTAAGTCCCTTCTAGATTCAGGCACCTCTCATACTTTTATTGACAAGGACTATGTTCTTGCTCATGGTATCCTTACTTATAGAATTGCTAACCCTATTTTGGTGAAGCATGCTGACGGCTCTAATGGAGCAATAGGCCAAGCAATTCACACTGTTACACTAATTATTGGGATTGCCAGCCACTGTTATGCTAATGCATAGGACCTAGTCGTAGCACACACTCAAGTGTAGTGCGAAGACACTTAGAAGCTTAGGAGTCTCACTATGACTAATCCTTAGACTAATCACTTGCAGAATGACCAGGCTCTAGGCAATGGATTGCATAGAACTAGATACTGAACTAATGTACAAGGGTGAAGTATTTATACTATCAGGGATGGCGCACAGACCAACTAAGTAAGAGTGTGCACAGACCATCTGGGTAGAGGGGAATACAAAGCAGTACAAGAGAACTGCCTAGAAAAGGTTATTCATCTGGTTCAAGAAGGTCATCTGTAAAAGTAGTGTACTGCATGGTCAATGCCATAAGGGCGAAGCCTTCTCGCACATGAGAAGATGAATTGGTGAGAGCGTAATTAGAAGGATAAAAAGGAAAGAAATCTGTAACATTACCCCCTTTATATGGAAGAGACTCTGACTCTTCCTCTATATTCTCCAGTTCTGGCTGGGTCCATTCCTCCACCTCCTCAGTCCCATCTGGATTGGTACCCCTCATTGATCTCATAGTTGGTGGGGTTGTGGTCCCAGTCGACCCACTTGTTGTCACACAGTTGTCGGCGATGTGTCCAACCTCTCCACAGAGAGAACGGACTCAACAAGGGCATCGAGCCTGGATGTGTCCAGGGGCAGTGGTGTGGCAGTAGGGGCAGATGTACTGTGCGCAGTTGACCTGGAAGTGGTCAGTGGAGTGGCACTCATAGCACCTGAGACGATAGTGGGAAGGAACATGAGGCTGGGGAGGGGATTGGGCCACTGGTGGAGTGGAGGGTTGGTGGCCAACAGCAGAGAGGGTGGAGAGATGGGGCAAGTGGGGGTGATGATGGTGAGGGGTCCCAGGGTGGGGACGTGGTGGAGAGAGTGGGGATGACCCACGTTTCCTCATTGATTTCTTGTGGCCACTGGTGGGCCCAATGGGATGAGGACTGTGGTCCTGAGTCTGAGTCGTCGTTGTTCCTCCTACAAGAGGCAGGTGTGGCAGACTCTCCTAAGAGTGTGGAGAGAGGTCGCTGGCATTGGAGGGGCTGGCATCCCCTCGACGCTTGTCCAAAAGGACTCGGCGGACTCAGAGCAAGCCCTCGCAGGAGGTGTGGCCCTATCAGGGACTGTGCTGAAGGAGGGAGGTGGAATGGAGACAGGAGTGGGAGATGCGGAGGTGGACTGACTGTTAATGCCCCCATGGGTAGCTCCATGATTGGAGGGGTGAGGAGTGGGGGCAGCAGGGATGTTGAGGGGGTCCTGGGAGAAATAGATCTCCCTCTCTAGTTCTGACATGGAGAGGATGAGGGGGTGAAGGATGGGGGAGATGGAAAGAGGAGGGAGCATGTCAATGACCACACTGAACCCTTGGTTCCAAAGTAAATCTAGGGTGAGGGACCTCACCTCAGCAATGGCCCCATTCAGGGAAGCGGCATAGACAGGGGGTTGGTTATCTGGGGTCAACCAGGTCATTATACACCTCACCATGGCATATGACCGGTAGAGACAGGTGAGGGTGATGAGGTCGTAGTTGTAGGCAAAGACCCAGTTTCTTTCTATGATGAGGGTGGTGACAGGGTTCTCCAGGACGGAAGCGAAGAGGATTCAGCAGTGAGGGATGGAGAGACAGTTGCAGCAAACAGGGGGGGTCTGGGTGATGGGCATTGCGAAGATGATTTAGGTGGAATATGGGGAGGAAAAGTCCTTGGGGTGGTGAAGTTTATAAGCACAAAGGAGTGGTTGTGCATGTTTGAAACTTCTCTCTGGTTCCCAAGTGTTCTCTGCTGCAGAGTATCCTTTCCAGGAAGTCAGATATTGCCTCTGACCTCATGTCCCATGGTGTGAGAGGATTTTGTCTACTTCGTACTCCTCTTCTCCTCTGACGAGATCCAGTGGGGGGTTGGAGTAATTAGGACCATGTTCCAAAGTCTCCCAATAGGTGGATAAGAGGGAGGCATGAAACATGCTGTGGATTTGCCAGGTTTTGGGGAGGTGGAGACAAAATGCCACTGGGGAGATAGATGACTTGGGCGATTTTGAATGGTCCTTCTCATCTGGGGGTGAGTTTCCTAGAAGGGTAGTGGAGGTGAAAGTTCTTGTCTTCTAGCCATACCTTGTCCCCTACTTTCCATGGGTGGAATTTGGAGGAGATCCACTCCTTCATGCTTCTTTATGGCTTCTCATGTGCTGCAATAGCCTCTGATCAGGCATCTCCAAGTATTTCCAACCATTGCTCCAGAGCAGGGAGGAACATTTTTCCAATTGGAGGATAGGGATGGGGTTCATATCCCATCATGAGAGAGAAAGGGGATTTATTGGTAATGGAATGAACAGCTGCATTATGGGAGAACTTGGCCATAGGGAGGAGTTCTGCCCATTTCTCTGGATGCCCATCGCAGAAGATGCGAAGGTAGGTTTCCAGCTCCTAATTGACTTGTTCAGTTTTGCCATCGGTCTGGGGATGATAGGCAGTAGAGAGGGCTAGGTTGTATTTAAGGAGCCTGGCTAGTTCTCTTGCAAAGGCAGAAGTGAATTGGGGTCCTTGGTCGGAGATACACCTGTCATGTAATCCAAAGCGGCGGAAGACCATTTTAAAGAAAAGAAGTGCCACACCTGCAGCATCAATCGTTTTGAGACAAGGGGCATAAATTACCCCCTTCATAAGGCCATGGTTGACCATGACCATGATGGAGTCAAACTCAAGAGAAGGGGGGAGATCCGTGATAAGATCCACAAAGACGGATTGGAAGGGGCAGGTTGCCAAGGAAGGCAACAGGGTAAGGGGTGGGGTGGAGGGGTGGATGTTAACTTTATGGGCCTGACAGGTGGCACAACCTGAAATGAAGCGCTGGACGAAGGTGGTGAGGCCAGGCCACCAATAATCCCATTGGAGGGCATTGACAATGTGGAAATACCTGCTGTGCCCCCCTGTTTCACTTTCGTGAATAGAATGGACGAGATCCTGCTGGGCTGGTTCAGGGACAAAGAGCTTATTCCTGTAGTAAAGGTGGGGATGATCATAAGTCCAGTCTGTCCGGGCCACCTGGGGAAAGAGGGAGGATCTGTTAGTGAGAGCTTTGACAGCATCAAGCACCAGGGGGTTGGTGGGGGAAGAAGATGCAATCTTTTCAGCTAGAGCTGCGTCAATTGAATGAACAAAAAGGTCAGGGGAGAG
The DNA here is from genome assembly GCA_038092575.1 of Boletus subluridellus. Classification (NCBI taxonomy): domain Eukaryota; kingdom Fungi; phylum Basidiomycota; class Agaricomycetes; order Boletales; family Boletaceae; genus Boletus; species Boletus subluridellus. Next base: position 10,406 of record JBBPQN010000114.1, on the reverse strand, counting down.
GAGGGTGATGTCCTGATTGTCATTGGTGGCAGTGATGTCATTGCAGCGAGAGAGAGCATCCACAGGGCCCATCTGGGTGCCAGGGAGGTGGTGGAAGGTCAGGTCAAAGTCCTGTAGGAACATTAACCATCAGGCCTGGTGGCGAGATAATTTCCTGGGTTGTTTAAAGTAGGTCAGGTTCACAAGGTCTGTAAGGATAGTGACCGGATGGGAGGTGCCCAGGAGGTAGTGTTGCCATTCTTTGAGGGCATGGATGATGGTGAGTAATTCTTGATCATAGATGTCATAGTTCCTTTTGGCTGGGAAGAGGGTCTGGGAGAGATATGTGCAGGGGTGGAGGTCACTGTTGGTGTCCTTCTGCATGAGGACTGCTCCTGTAGCAGTGAGAGAGATGTCGGTCATGACAAAGAAGGGGGAGAGAACGTTGGGTAGGTGTAGGACCAGGCATTTGGTGAAAGATCCCTTAATGGCAAGGAAGGCAGTTTGCTGGGGTTCTTCCCACTTCCAGGGGGCATTCTTCTTTGTCAGTTCGATGAGGGGACGGGCCAGGGTGGAGAAGTCCAGGATAAACTTCTGATAGAAGTTGCAAAACCCTATGAACGACCGGACTGCTTTGATGGAAGTCAGGGGTGTCCAGTCGTTGATGGCACTCAGCTTGACTGGGTCCATCTTTACCTGTTCTTCTTGTATGATCATTCCTAAGTACTCCACCTCGTCGATGTCAAAGGAACATTTCTCGAGTTTGAGAAAGAGTTTGTGTTCCTGTAGTTGTTGGAGGACTCATTTCGTTCATTCTTCATGAATGGTGGGGGAGGAGGAGTGGATGAGGATGTTGTCCATGTAAATGATAAGCCATCCTTCTGCCGTCATGTTGCCAAAGAGGTGGTCCATGAGGGCCTGGAAGGTGGTGGGCAAATTGCATAGTCTGAAGAACATTACCATTGGTTCAAAGAGGCTGAAAGGGGTGATGAAGGCAGCCTTCCATTGGTCTTCAGGTTTGATTAGTATATTGTTATACCCTCATCGGATGTCCATCTTTGTGAAGAGACAGGACCCCTTTAGTTTATCCATGAGGTTGGATATGAGGGGGAGGGGGTAAGCATTTTTGATGGTATGTTTATTGAGGTATCAGTAGTCTTGGCAGGGACAAACCAAACCATCCTTCTTTTGGATGAAGAAGAAGGGGGAAGCCTGCAGTGATTTCGATGGGACTATCTTCCCAGATTTGACATGTTCATTGATGAAGGCCCTACAGGCATTGAGTTCCTTTGGGTTGAGAGGGTAGGCCTTGGCGACCTTTGGAGTGAAGCTCTCCTTGAGGTCAATGGCATGATCGAAGGATTGAGAGGGGGGTAGTTCGTCAATGACCTTCTTTTCGAACACATCTTGGAAGGTAGAGTATTGCTGTGGAAGTTTCTTCTCTATCTTTTCAGCTTTCAAGGCGATCTTTGTCACAATGGTGGTTTTTGAAACAGACAGGGAATGATCAAGTCGTTTCTTCCACATCTGGACAATACAAAGATCTGGGTCCATGTCTAGGTATCGAACAAGGTAGCGCTGGGTGATGGCTTCCAGGAAGTCATGCTGGGAAGTAGGGAGTTGATCTGGGATGGTGACCTGTCCTGTTGCCCAGTTGATAATGGGGTTGAGGTCCTTGAGCCAGGGGAGACCAAAGATGAGGTTCTCGGATCCACAATTGATGACCATTAGCTTTTGCTCTTCTTCAATTTCTCCTACTCAGAGAGTAAGGGACACCTGGTGTTGGATGATCCCTTCCTTGTTGGTAGTTCCATCCACATTCCGAGCCCTTAGTGGTTTAAGAAGTCAAGTAGTGGGAATATGATGCCTTGAGACAAAGTCTCGATTGATGAAGCATCTGGTTGCACCGCTATTGATGAGGGTGGTGGTGTTGATGATTTCAGCTCCTGCATGCGTATAGAGGAAGAGGGGGATTTGGATTGACTGTGCATGTGATTCTGATACAAATACAGGAGCTATAATGAGAGGAGGAGAAGACATTAAGACTTCCCTCCATTTTAAAAATCCTTGGCTGCTTCTACCTTAGCAGTCACCACTGTTTCTCCTCCTTCCTCCAATTGTTCTTTGTAGCAGGTTTTGAGCACTTGTAGGATGTCCTCCTTGGGGACATTCCTTCCTCTGAGGCTAGTGACGTAGGTTGCAACTGGATCTGGGGTAGGAGTGGTGGAGGCAGCTCTAACCCTCTGGGGGTTCCTAGGGGGTTGTGGGGGTCTGTTGTTGCTATGAGGAGGGTTGTTGTTAAAGTACTGATAAACTCCGAGGGGAGGACGAACTCCGGAACTTCGGAGTTGTCTAGCGGACGGGACTTGGCTTCACCGTATGTGGTGCGCCCTTGCTAGGAGTCCTGTTGTCCCGGAATTTACTGATGGGTCGGAGATAGACTCAAGACGTACTAGACGTCAAGTCGAGCGGAGGTTACAGAGAGAGAGTCTTCGAGACTCGAGCGGAGGAATGGAGTTAGACTAAGTTGATATTCGAACTGAAGGGAAATACAGGAGTTGCGGAGGTTTATATACTACGGAGTCCTAGGGGATTACTAACGGAGTGGAGCTGGTTTGTAAGTAAGGGATCGGAGGTAAGATAGAACCGGAGCTGTGTTCCTAAGCGGAGCACAGGTACGGAGGAGAACATACAGCGGAACTAGTATATACGGAGATCAAGAATGGAACGTAAGGTATTGTAAGTTATGGACAGGGTCCGAGGGTCAGGGGTCGCGTCTATAGCAAGAACGCGCCGGAGTTCGTATGTACAAGAGCGGAGTTGGTTCGGAGGACCGGGGTTGGACTTACTGAATTTCCGGGATATGACAGTTGTTGTTGTGAGGGGGTTGAGGGTGGTTGGTGGTGTGACATCCCTTCTGGTGGTAGATGAAGCAGAGATTATCCTTCATGTGACGGGCACATTTGACCAGAGTGAGGTGGATAGAGTTCACATCCATGGCATTTGGGTCATGATGAGGGGCAGCACAAGTCTGATGAGGTGGGGTCCAAGTGGATGCAGGGATGAAAGCCCTTCCGCATCAGAGTCCATCTCTTCTCCTTGCCTGCCCAGCAAACTGAGAGGCCTTCTGAATCCAGCCATCAATAGAATCGGGGATGGCAGGCATCATTAGGATGGAGTTGGAGAGGTTATTGTCTAGGCTGTTGATGTACCATTCGATCAATGCCTTCTGGTCTGTGATCTCTGCTTTTCCAGCAAGAAGTTGGAACTGGAAGTTGTAGTTGTCCAGCCCATCAGGGTCCATGAGGTTCTGTCTCAACCTTCCCAAGTCAATTCGGGCCTTGGCTCCGACATCATATGGAATAAAGGCTTTAACAAAGCCTTCGGTTACAGCAGTAAAGGACTTAGTGTTGTCTCCCACTGTCTCATCTCCTATTCTCCAGTATCAACCCTCGGAGAAGTCCTTCCCTCGGCCTTTGCTCATTTTGGCAAGAAGGGTGAGGGTCTTGGCTTGATCATTGTAGAAGTGATCATTCATCTGGAAGTAGGCCTTCATGGCCAGCAGCCATCATGGTGCATCATCTGGGTGACTGTCATATCCCGGAAATTCAGTAAGTCCAACCCCAGTCCTCCGGACCAACACCGTTTCTGTACATATGAACTCCGGCGCGTTCTTGCTATAGACGCGACCCCTGACCTTCAGACCCTGTCCATAACTTACAATACCTTATGTTCCATTTCTTGATCTCCATATATACTAGTTCTGCTGTATGTTCTCCTCCGTACCTGTGCTCCGCTTAGGAACACAGCTCCGGTTCTATCTTACCTCCGATCCCTTACTTACAAACCAGCTCCACTCCGTTAGTAATCCCCTAGGACTCCGTAGTATATAAACCTCCGCAACTCCTGTATTTCCCTTCAGTTCGAATATCAACTTAGTCTAACTCCATTCCTCCGCTCGAGTCTCGAAGACTCTCTCTCTCAAACCTCCGCTTGACTTGACGTCTAGTATGTCTTAAGTCTATCTCCAACCCATCAGTAAATTCCAGGACAACAGGACTCCTAGCAAGGGTGCACCACATACGGTGAAGCCAAGTCCCGTCCGCTAGACAACTCCGGAGTTCCGGAGTTCGTCCTCCCCTTGGAGTTTATCAGTACTTAACAGTATATTCGAACTCCCACTTGTTACGAGTCTAATCTATGGCTACATGCACCACCAGATCTCAAACCCACGCCCTAGGCACAAATCCTCCGCCATCTCCCAGATACAATCCTCTCAGCATCTTCGGAAGCAGCCAATGTGGCCTGGAACTCGTCAGCCAATTCCGGGGCTTTTCTGCCTGACACACCCCAGGCTCTGCCTCGCAAGTGCGCCCTACTCTGGAGTCCCCTACTCCAGGAGCACACATCATCAAGCTTGAACTCGACAAAGATAGGAGCAAGACATCTGCCCAATCCAGTCACCGCTCTGACCACAGAGCGCAAGACCCCCACTTCCCTGATGATGGTGATGCTCCAGGTGACCCAGATCCCAGAGATGACCCATTCGACGATGACCCCTACTTCCCCGGCGATGATGACAACCTGAATGACTCCGACAATGAGCACGTCCCTCGAGACACCCTCGCTCTTCTCACAAGTGCCATCCAAGGCCTTGCCCCATCCACACATCGTCCCACCTCTGACTCTACCCCCCGCACTAAAGTCCAAGAACCAGACCAGTTTGACGGGACTGAACCCCGCAAACTCTGGGTTTTCCTAGTGCAATGTGAATTAAACTTCCAAGACTGCCCCAAAGCTTTCAGTACCGACCACGCCAAAGTCACATTTGCACAGTCATACCTGAAGGGTATGGCTCTGGAATGGTTCGAACCGGACCTTCTCCAGATGGAAGATCCCACACTCCACCCTCTCTGGATGGACAACTTCAAGGAGTTTGTCCTCGAACTCCAGACCAATTTTGGTCTGCATGATCCTGTCGGAGATGCAGAGCACCAGCTCGACCACTTGTCCATGAAGGACACTCAACACATCAATAAGTATGTGGTCGAATTCAATAGGGTTGCTTTGCAGGTCCGTGGTTACGGAGAAGGTGCCCTCCGGCACCACTTCTACAACGGTCTACCAGACCGCATCAAAGACGAAATCTCCTGCATTGGAAAACCCCCGACCCTCTCTGAACTCTGAGTTCTCGCTCAGGCGATCGACGCGTGCTACTGGGAGCGCATGTCCGAGATCAGCTGGCAGACAAAGAACACCACTCAATCCTCCGCATCTAAGTCCAACAAACCCTCCACTCCCGCACCTTCCGCCCCTTGCCACTTCAATGGTGGCTCCAAGGACTCCGAAGAGTCAAAAGGCAAAGGAGCATCCACCTCCGCAGCTCCGAAACTGGACTTGTCGTCTAAATTAGGGAAAGATGGCAAGCTAACCAACGAGGAGCGCAAATGCCGGTTTGACAACAAACTGTGCATGTTCTGTGGACTCGCTGGCCACATGGCTAAGGACTGCCCCAAGTCTATGTCTTGGGCAGCCAAGGGCTGCGCAGCAACCACAACTCTGGAAGCTAAACTGGAGGCCTCCACCTCGGAGACAAAAAAATAGCCTGTGACCTCCATGACTCCGCATGGACTGGAGGTTGCATTGAACCCACCTGTGCACTCAAGGAGATCCATCTCAATGTGTCCACTCTTTCAGATCCTAAGTTGCTTATGCCCTCCGTCACTTTAGTATCATATCTGATCTCTCTGTTTCCCGCACTTGTAGACTCCGGATCCTCCGACTGTTTTATCAATACTTCCTTTGTTAATAAACACGGACTTTCTACCTACCCCATGCCCCCACTTCAACTCCACCTCTTCGATGGAACATCCAACAGCACCATTACCTGAGCCATCAACCTCTCCATCCGTTTTGCAACTGGTGATATCACTCTGACGACGTTCTACGTCACTCCACTGGACTCCTCCTGTTCCCTTGTTCTAGGACACAACTGGCTCACCCGACACAATCTGTTGATTGACTGGGTTACAAGCAGTATCTCTTTCTGTGCACCTGAACGGAGCATGCCAGCACCCCCGAGCTCTCCTCCGCAGCCTCCGGAACCACTTCCTCTGGCTGATCCCACCCCATCTGATCCACCGCGTTTCTCCAACCGCAAGGCTCCGCCTATCATGCTTGTCAGTGCACCTGCCTTCGCACTGGCTTGTCGCCTTGAAGGCTCCGTACAGTTTAGCCTGCAACTCCACCCCCAGGAGAGTGATCTCCGCTCCGCCTCCCTCACTCCTCTGAAACAGGTCAACCTCTCCACTGTCCCTCCGGAATACCACGATTTCTCCGACATATTCAGCAAGAGCAAGGCCTCTACGCTTGCTCCACATCGTGAACACGATCTGAAGATCGACCTTGAGGAAGGAGCATCCCCTCCACTACGCACCACCTACTCCCTTTCCCCTTCCGAACTCGGCTCACTCCACTCGTTCCTCAATGAGCACCTAGCAATGGGGTTCATCCGTCCCTCCTCCTCTGCTCACGCTGCTCTGGTCCTCTTTGTCTGCAAGAAGGATGGTTCCCTCCATCTTTGCATCAACTTCCAAGGACTCAACAAGATCACGAAGAAAGACCGCTATCCACTTCCCCGCATCTCCGACCTCCTAGATGCTCCGAGCCGTGCCAAGATCTACACCAAAATCGACCTCTGGCACGCGTACCATCTAGTCCACATCGCTGAGGGAGACGAATGGAAGACGTCCTTCTGGACACGCTACGGCTCCTATGAGTGGCTCGTCATGCCATTCGGTCTTACCAATGCCCCCGTGGCATTCCAGCGGTTCGTAAATACCATCTTCGCTGATCTCCTTGATGTTTGCGGCATAGTCTATCTGGACGACATTCTTGTCTACTCTGAGGACAAGGCCTCCCACAAAGAGCATGTCCGAGAAGTCCTCCAACGACTTCGCAAACACAGACTTTACGCTAAGCCAGAAAAATGTGAATGGTCCACTGACACTACCGAGTACCTAGGCTATAACATTTCTCCCTCCGGTCTGTCTATGTCTCCGGACAAAGTTCAGACTGTGAAGGAATGGCCGGAACCTTGGAAGGTCAAGGATATCCAATCCTTCCTCAGATTCGCAAATTTCTACCATCACTTTATAGCGAATTACTCCGATATCATCATTCCTTTAACCCGCCTTACCCGCAAAGGTATTCCCTGGAACTTCTCCGATGACTGTCACTCCGCCTTCCGCAACCTGAAGGAAGCCTTCACCACCGCTCCGATCCTTACCCATTGGGTGCTGGACGCTCCGCTGATCATAGAAACTGACACCTCCGACTATGCTATCGCTGGCATTCTTTCCATCCACTGCCCAGATGAAGAAATTCAGCCCGTCACCTTCTACTCACAGATGCTTTCTGCTCCGGAACTCAACTATGACACCCATGATAAGGAACTCCTCACCATCCATGAGTCTTTCCAGACTTGGCAGCACTATCTTGAGGGCTCCGGCACTCCGATCAACGTCGTCACAGACCATAAGAACCTGGAGTATTTCACGACCACTAAACTCCTGACTCGCCGGCAAGCCCGGTGGTCGGAGTTCCTCTCCCAATTCAATATGGTCATTTGTTTCCGTCCCAGTCGCCTCAGCGCGAAACCTGACTCCCTTACTAGATGCTGGGACGTCTATCCCAAAGAGGGGGATAAGGACTACGCTCGCGTCAATCCACACAATTTCCACCCCATATTCACTCAGGAGCAACTCGCTTCGTCCCTCCGAGCCACTTACCTCGCAGCTCCAGTACTCCAAGCTAGCACCCTCTTCGATGTGGAACAACTCCACAGCAATATCCTCTCCGCACTTCCCTCAGATCCTCTAGCCGAACTCCACATGTCCAACCCCGCCGACTCTCGCTGGTCAGTTGATGAAGACGGTTTCCTCCGTCTCGACAAGTGTATCTATGTCCCCGACGCTAATGACCTCTGACTCCGAGTACTCTGTTACAAACATGACCATCCGCTCTCCAGACATTTCAGCCAGAATCAGACTTTGGAACTGATCCGCCATGAATACACCTGGCCAGGAATCAGGACATTTGTCAAGGAATATGTCTCCTCCTGCATATCCTGTGCCTGCGCAAAGGTTCCAAGACACCGGCCCTATGGATTATTGAAGCAACTCCCCATCCCGGAGAAGCCATGGAACTCCATCTCCATGGACTTCATCAAACAGCTCCCTGCTTCCTCTGGATATACTGCCATCCTCATCGTCGTGGACCGCCTATCCAAGCAATGCATATTCATCCCGACGCACGACACAATCACATCTCCGGAGCTCACAAAGCTCTTTCTACTCCACGTCTTTTCTAAGCATGGAGTTCCTTCCCACATCACCTCCGATCGAGGTACAGAGTTTGTGTCTCACTTTTTCCGCTCACTCGGGAAAGCCCTCGATATCCGTCTCCACTTCACTTCCGGTTACCACCCCAAAGGAGACGGTCAGACAGAACGTATGAACCAGACTCTCGAGCAGTACCTCCGAGTCTATTGTAATTACCAGCAAGACAACTGGTCCAAACTCCTGCCGCTAGCGGAGTTCGCGTACAACAATGCTCCAAGTGCTACTACCGGAGTTTCACCATTCTTCGCCAATAAAGGCTATCACCCCAACGTCACCGTCCATCCTGAGCATGACCTCACCTCCGCAAAAGCATGAGAATACTCCGTCGACCTCGACTCCCTCCACCAATTCCTCTGTGAGGAAATGGCTGAAGCTCAGAAGCGATACCAAGGACCTGTGGACGCTAGGTGAACTCTGGCACTGGACTTCAAAGTCGGTGACCAGGTTTTCGTCAAAGCAAAGTATTTCCGCTCCACTAGGCCCTCTAAGAAACTCTCCAAGAAGAACTTAGGGCCATACACTATCATCGCTCAAGCTGGTAGCCTTTCCTTCACCCTCCAACTCCCAGAATCCATGAAGTCTGTTCACCCGGTCTTTCACATTTCTCAGCTGGAACCCTCCATTCCGAACACTATCCCGAATCGCACCCAACCTCTGCCACCTCTGGTCGAAGTAGACGGCAAACCAGAATTCGAGATCGCAGAGATTCTCGACTCTAAGATCAACTGTCGACACCAGAGTTGCAAACTCCTTTACCTAGTATGCTGGTTGGGATACAAAGGCACTGATGAAGAGAACTCCTGGCTACTCACCACAGAACTTGGACACGCATCCAAACTCGTTGAAAATTTCCACCTCCGATATCTGGACAAACCCGGACCTCACTCCGCATAACCACAAATAAAGTCACAATTTCTACGCAAACTAGTTACAAGGGGAGGCACGGGCCGCACTACACTACACCTCCACTTTGTCCTCCGCCTCTCCTTCCATGTCCTCCTCCTCATCCCCTTCCTCTTCCTCCGCTGCCTTCTCCACCTCCGCCCTCATCCCCGCCATCTCCTTCACAGAGACCTCCTCCTCCTCCTTCTCCGAGGACTCCTCCTCCATCTCCGACCCATACACCTCCTTTGTCTTCAACTCGCTGAGCCGCTCCAGCAGCTCGTTTTGGATGTTGAGCCGCCAGCAGAGTCCCCTCACCAAGCTGCACAGCTCCTTAGAGAACTGCGCAGACTGGGCGGGGGCCTCCGCGCTCGTTGACCTCCCCTCCCGCAGCTCCACCACCTTCAATCTGCCTGACTCCACCTCCGTCCGTGCCTCTTGCCCCGCAGCGAGTCGACCTCTGCCCTCTTCCTCCTCTGTTCTGGCTTCTCCGCACCCAGCCACACGCACTTCCCCTTTGCCTTGATGCAGGCGGTACATGACGTTGACTTACCAGGTCCAAGCTCACACTCGAACCCTCGTTCCACGCACTGCTCGCACTCCGGCAGCTCCGTCGCCTTCTCCTTCCCTTTGGCAGTGGTCTGCTCCGCCCAGACCTGCTCAGCCTGTCCTAGTCAGTATAGGCCAAATAGGAAGGTGAGTGACTCACCCATTTCTTGGCCTCCTCCTTGGCCTTCCTGCGCTCCGCAGCCACCCGCACTGTCTCCTGCTCCGCCCTGCGCTTCTCTGCCTCCCTGCGCTTGGCCTCCGCCTTGTGCTTAGCCTCCTCTTCCGCCTCCGCCTTGCGTTTTGCCTTGGCCTCGGCTTTGGCCCTCCTCCGCTCCTCCACTGCCTTCCTCTCCTTCACTCAGTGTACTTGGTGGCGCAGACGTCGTCCTCGTCATCGATGCACTCCGCCAGGCGTTCGTCGGACCAATTCTTGATGTCGTCGATACCAGACATGGTGGTTTGAGATGAAAAAAATTGGATATGGCACACCGGACTTTATATGCCTCCGTGCGGTGTCCACAAATTTCAAGTTCCGACTTTGCTACTCCACATTGTTCCTCACATGGCCTTCAGGGGTTCAGGCCTAAGAGGGGG
>JBBPQN010000113.1:0-27007 GCA_038092575.1 Boletus subluridellus | reverse complement strand
CCGCGCTTCCTTGAGGGGTGAGAGTGTCAATTTAGGACGTTTTGCCTACTTTGTGTGTTGTGCATTATATATGTATGTATGGCTTGAGATAAATGTGTTTTTGTGCAAGGCCTGAAACTCTCTCAGTCTAATGAACAATACCCTTGGCATGCGGTGCGTAACGCGCAACGCACGGTACTCGTGACATCTCTCCTGCGAATCCAACGTCTCTGGGTTCGGGCGTTGGCAGAAATATATAGCCGCCTCCTGTATTACTCGTATCAGATCAATGAACGAGAGAACGGCGAAAACCAGCCCCTGGACAACCAGAAGCTTGAGTATCACCTACCCAACGAGCCGCACGGACGCAATGCGTCTCCTATGACCGCTTGAAAAGTGCAGCTTGGGCGGCCTCAGCCAAGGACTGTTCATGAGCCTCCTCTGCAGCCTTTTTTTTGTTTGGTGCATTCAGAGGCGTAACCCTTTAAGAAAAAGATGTGGACGTCACCTGTGCCTCCTCGCGTGCCTTGGCTTGGACTTCTCTTTGCGCGAATGCCTCAGTGCATCATCGGAACTTTAGTCCGGTCTGCATACACCACATCGTAAACAGACAGGCGACACACCTCTGTGGACAGTAGAACGCGTGGGGGAGCAGACGACAGAAAATGACAACGAGAACGAAAACGAAACAAAAAGTTTGGCATGAGAAACTGGACGGACGATCGTAGCCCAACGGAAACAGCGGAACAACGCACCTTTGCCTTTGGACATGACGTGGTCGTGAACGGAGTAGCCTAGGTAGATGCCATATATGCTGAGTGCAGTGAGTCCGGAGACCAGAGTCCGGTGGAGGACGTCAGCGAGGGTGAGTGGTGTCCGGTTGTACTTTGGTTGTCTGAGACCCAGGAAGGTGAGGAGGGACATGCTAAATGTTCTGCCGACTACCAAGTGGTGCCGATGAGCAGTAACACTGCGATTGTACACCACGTGACGGCTAGTCCATCCGGTCGCCCGCATGCCATTTCGTCCCAGATTCAAAGTTCGCTCTTCCGCCCTCAAAAGCTCTTCCAAGAACTCTGCGAATCACTGAGTAACGGTTGGGGAGCCCGTAAACACTAGATTCAGTGCAAATGACCTCGCTCATCAATCTCGCTCAATCAAAGTAGACTTCCCTCTGCAACAGTAGCTATGTAATTCGTATTCGGCCGTGCGTAGCCCTCAATCTGCACAAGTCACGAGGAAATGGTGGAAACGAGTGGTAGTGAAAGATGGATTTATATGAGGCACTGCTTTGTCTGGTCCCGCCTCTGCTGAGAATCAACAAGCGTGAAAAGATCATTATGCAATCTACAAAAGATACAAGGCATAATATAGCAATAGAATATCTAACCTAGATGTCTTGCGTCCAACCAAGCCACAATCGATCGAGCGGTGATATGTGGAAAAAGAAAAAGAAATGCAAGAAACGGGACAGACAGTAAAGATGAAGAATCAAATAACGCTACAGCCGCCAATCTCGGAAAAACTCCCAGTCCGTCCGCGCGATATGAATCATATAATCCGACACGCTCCCGCCATCGCCCTCTTCCCCCCCATGATCGTGCTCGCCTTCGTCGCCCTCTGCCTCACCCTCGACTTGCACACCCCCTTCGGTCTCCCCGCGCGGCTCTACCATCTCCTCAGCACCAAAGTCGGCTTGATCAGCACCCTCGAGCACGTCCTCTTCCCTCGCAGCGATGACAGCAGCCTGTGCATCCTCTGAATCCTCAAACTCCCCAAGCGCCTTCGTTAACGCGCCGTCATCCTCGATCAACGTCCGCCAGTCAAATTCTCCTTTCTGGATGACGATATCATCCAACGAACGCTTTTGATTTGCCTTCATGAGCATCGCTTCCTCCACCGTGTGTGAGGATATGAACCGGTAGATGTGTACGTCGCGAATCTGTCCGATGCGGTGGGCACTAAGAAAGTGTCATGAGCCGTGTCCGCGCCAAGAATGACATCTCTCACCGGTCCTCGCACTGTCTATCCATCTGAGGATTAAAATCGCTGTCATAAAATATGACCGTATCCGCGCCAGTCAAACTACAAATCCAATCAATATCCCCATACCAAAAAACACAAGAACACGGAAAGACGTACTTGATACCGACACCACCAGACCGAGAAGAAGAAATGAAACAAAAGATCCTCGCATCCGCATTGAACCGCTCCGTGATGTACTGCCTATCCTCGATCTTCGTCGCACCATCCAGTCGGAGATAGAGATACCCATGAAAGTTGAGAAATATCTCGAGAATATCCAACACCCGCGTCATTTGCGTGAAGATCAATATCCGGTGTCCCCCTGCCTTTCTTTGCCGCAGCAATCGACTGAGCTGTTGGAGCTTGCCACAGTCGTATTGCAACAACGACGGGTCAGGAAACGCAATCTGAAGCTTGACGCTAGTACGGTGCAAGACGTCGTCGAACGTGGGCGGACAGGACTTGATCGCCTTCTCGCATCCAGTAAGTGCCAGGCGGGGAAGATCCATCGCAACAACCGCAGGAGTAGCAAACGTGAACTTGTCAATGACGCCCGACACTTCCTCCACGCGTTCCTCGTACGATTTTATCATAGCGTTCGCGGTGGTCACCGTGTCCAAGTACGCGGCCTTGAGGTCAACGGCGGATAGCGGCAAGACAGGACGATGACAGCCTTGGACGGCTCTCAGCAGCTCCTGCCCGTATATGGGTGTCCGAGCACACCGTAAACGGTTGACGTAACCTATCTGAGCCCACCGTGCAACTTTCTGCACACGCTGTTGATAACTGCGCCATGTACGATAGCCTGCAATGGTCCGCATATCCTTTGGCGGTGGCTCCCCAGGCATCTCAGATATGAGCGGTAGTCGATGTGTAGCATCCAAACGGCGCGTCTCCAGCGCAGAGATGAGCGGCACATTTTGCTGCTCGACGAATCGCAGTCCAAACAAGTCGAGATTGACCCGCTCCTCGTCTTCCACCCTGAGCAGCTCCCGTCGGACAAGCAGTTCCTTGATCTCAAAGTCGGCGATCGCAGAACGCATCATGGCAAAAGACGTGACGACGGGTCGGACCTCAAACAGATCTGGGTGATTGCACACCTTGCGAAGTTGCATCAGGACGTTGGCAATTTTTTGGTATACGCCCGATTCGAGCGCTTCACGGGTGTGTGCACGCGACATGAACTCGTCGTATAGGAAACGTTGCCTCTTGGAGAGTGGACAGAGGACGAGGTGCTCGTATTTGCTTGGAAGCTCTTTTTCAACGTCCCGTTTCAGTCGACGGAGGAGGTACGGCCGCAGTACGGTGTGTAGTTTCGATACGCGTTGCAAGTTTTCGTCGTCCAGCATGGTACCCATTTCGATCGCTTTCTCCAACGGATCTAGACGGCACGAGACGTAAGCATCCCTCTCAATCTCAACGCGACGGGCAAAGGAACGAGAAAACGCACTCGAGAACCATTCTCCAAACTCCTTCAGATTGGCAAAGTTGGTGCCAGACATCAAGAACTGCAAGAGGGCCCACAATTCCGTCAAATTATTCTGCAAGGGCGTTCCGGTGAGGAGCAACCGCCGAAAGGAACGAAACATGAGAAGGATGTTCCACCGCTGAGACCTAAAATTCTTGATCATGTGTGCCTCGTCGAGGATCATGTAGTACCACATCTTGCGCTTGAAAATGTGTGCGTCCCGACTCGCAAGCGTGTACGAGGTGATGCAAACATTGAAGTGGTGCTTGTTGTACCATCCCTGTCGTAGTTCTTTCCGACGTTTGGTGCTCCCGTGATAGCTCAGAATGTTGAAACCGGGGAGAAACTTTTTGAACTCCATCTCCCAGTTAAGCAGCACGCTCGTTGGAACGATCTAGATGAGCATTCATCAGCCAAAGATATTCCAAAAAAGCTCAACCCGACGTACGATAAGATGCGGTCCCCATATCCCCCGATCACAAGCCAAATGCGCAAGTAACGCAATCGTTTGAATCGTTTTCCTAATTTCAAGAGAAATTGATGAATAACGTGCATCTCCCTCCGTTCTTGACCACACGTACCCAAGCCCCATCTCGTCCGCCAAGATCCCATTCAAACTGTTGGAATGCAACGAGGCCAGCCACTCCAACCCACTCTGCTGGTACGGGCGGAGCACCCCGCGGAGAAGCAACGGTGGCTTGATCTTGTCGTCGGGGGACCAGTCGACGGGTGCAACAGCGAACGACTTGAGATACTCTGGGATCCGAGCGAATTCATCGTCTTGGACGTCCTCCATCGGCACATCTACCTCTGCCTCTGTTTGCTGCACCTGTAAAGAGACGGCATGATCGGCAACACGCTCAGGAAGAGGCAGCGGCGCGTCACTGCCCACAGCTTGGTCCTCCTTCATGTCAACCATGCCGTGTTTCGCGTCCACTATCCCGTCCGTCTCCTCCGATCCCGCAACCACGATGGCGTCGACCACTTGCCCATTAGACACCACAACCGAACCATCGCCGTCCTTGACAGGATCATGATCAACGACGCTCGACGCAGGAGACTGATCGTCTCGCATAGGGAAATCATAAAAGCTCTCCAGCGCCGGTGAAGGTGCATCACCCAGCGTCGGCGTACGCGCGATCGAGTCCATATCCGAAGGCACGCTCGGCGATGCCATCACCGTGTCCTCGAACATCGCAGGCCTCTTCGTCAAGGTCGTAGCGTCCTGGTCTATACTAAACTCGGACGGGGAGCGCCCTTGCGCTTGCGATTCCATCACCACGTCCGCGTCTGCTCCGTCAGGCGGGGGAGGGTCGGGTACAACGTCCTCTTTGGGGCGTGTTAGCCCTAGCAAGGCATGCGTCGTCTCTTCACCATCCTCTTCACTGCTCTCTTCGTCGCTCTCATCCTGCCCTCCATCGTCCTCATCCTCACCGACATCGGGTTCGTGTTCGTGATCGGCGTCCTCCAACATCCCTAGACCAACAAACTCCTCTGCACTCTCCGCACCAGACCCCTCCTCCTCGTGTTCATTCTCCTCCCCATCGTGCTCCTCCTCACCTACGCTCGTCCCTGCCGACTCCTGCTCCCATTCCAACGCTGACACACTGCCCGAACGACTCCTCGACCGCGACAGGTCGCCCCTGGAAAGATCGACCTGCTGCGTCTCCAATATCTGCCCCGACTGGTCTAAAATCGCATCGAGATGCTCATGGCCTCGACGCATCTCCTCCGCCTCTGCCCGTTGCCGCTCTTGTTCTCGTACATACTACCAAAACCAACGCAGAAAAAAACACCATCAACACTTGGCCCCGAACAGAGGCAACAACCCCAGTTGAAAAGGGAGGAAAAACTCACAAAGACAGCCTTCTTCCACTCCGCCACTACCATCTTGACCGTCGCCTTCGCCAGCGCTCTCACCCGCTTCTCCTCCTGCGCCCTCGCCTTGTCTTCCCTCACCACCGACTGATCCCAATACACCTGTATCCGATTCGCCACCTGCGCAGCTACTTGCCGTCCCCGAACAAGGAAACCGCCTCCGCCATGCCGACCCCTATGCACGATCGTCTCGACGATTTGCTCCCATGCGTCCTTGGACCGCCTCGGGTCTCGTGCATTCGGGTTCGCCGTGATCGCAGGCACAGGCACAGGTGTCGCTTTCCCAGACACCAACCCCTTGAACGACTCGCCATACAAAAAAGGCCCGAACCGCCCCTGTTTATGCAACCTCTCGATTCTCTCCCGTAACGCCGCCTCCTTTTGTGCGAGCGTCTCAAGGGTCTCGAGTGTCTGCTCTTGTTCGCCTAGTGACATGTATGAAGACAGAAAATCGGTGAGGTTAGAAGCGAACTTTGGCGGTGGCGGTTTTTGGCGCGGGTTCGAGTAGGACGGCGGAGGCTTGCGGACGATCAGCCGAACGCGTTTGATGGAAGACGTACGAGAAATAGAGGGCGGTTCGTCAGGAACGTGCGAGAGCAAAGTTTTGGTAGGATGCGCCACAATTGGGCGCGGTTCGAGGGGTTTGCTCGGTCCCTCGAGACGTCCTGACCGACGCGGATGCACGACACTCGTCGCACTCTCATCCGGCCCTACACCATACTTGCGTTTCTTTTTCAGGACAGGGGACGAAGGGGGTGACGACGCCAAGGTACTCGCGCGCTTGTGTGCTCGAGACGCCGGGATGGACGGCGGCTCGGGCTCCAGCCCAAGGGCGCGTGGTCGAGGGCGGGTCTTGGCCGTTCCATTCGGCGCGGATATACTCACGCTCACATCGTCCATTGGTGGGTCGACCGCCTTTTGTTTTCCTTTAGCTTTCGAAGATAGGACGGTGGTAGGCTGTATTTCGGGCGGTGGCACGCGGCGTAGGTCAGTCTTTGTCGAGGCACCAGGGCCGTTCTTGATAGGAGACGATAGCGTTAGATCGAGGACACGTTGGGTGTGCGCACGGCGTGTAGACCGCGATGGGCCCGCGGCAGTAGCGGCACGTTCGAGAAGGTCGTATTTCGATTTATACTAGAGAACAAGTGTGCATTGAGCCCACGACCAAAAGGACGACCACCAATGCCACATACCTCCTGAAACACCATTGAATCGTCCTTCTTTGCTACCTATACACATGCGTGAGCCCACGACCAGACCGACAACCCTTGGCGCCTACCTTGGGATCGTACTCGAGCAACGTCACAAACTGTTCGAGATGAAACACCTCGCGGACCTGGGTTCACCAGCCAAATTTGAATACCCCCAGCCAGTCATACACATCAAAAAGGCATGACACGTACCATGTCGTCATGTCTATCCAACACGCCATCCAGTTCGGCCTGCCTCTCGACGAGCATCCGCGTACGCTCGCGTGTAACTTGCTCCTCGGACACGTTGACATCGCAGGACTGGGCCTCGCCCACGCTTCTTTCGGCCGTGCGTGCAGCTTTGGTGTGCTTCTTCGCCATACCGCACGATCCCTCCAATCAACGTCACCACCACAACACAAAAAAAAACCAGGATAACCCACACCCTGGCAACGTCCTTGTCCTTCCTTGTCCTTCTACTCCAACACACACGCCCAAACCCCCGGTGCTACGGGAGAGTCGGGCGAAAAAAAAGGGTGATGCGCGGCCAAGCTCCTCCGAGTCGAAAAAAAAGGGCGATCTCTGCGGATCCGTGACGGTTTTGCAAGATTTCAAGACGAGCGGAGGATGTGGTCTTGGTCGTCGTCAAATGTCGCAGAGAGATGTGAAGCCCCTGGACGGTGTCCGTCGTTGTGGGTGAACTGCGTACGGCGCTGGCTCCCTCGCCCATATTTTTGCGACATGATGTTCCTTGTTTGTCTCGGACAAACAGCCGTCCTATCGAACACTTGGCAGTGCCTGCGAAACAGTTTCGATATGCAACGCACAACAACAGAACAACCATTATAAAGAAAAAAAATGGCAACAAAAACGAAAACTAATGAAAAGCGGCCCAAGATGCAAAGCTTACAATGACGTGTTCATGATGACCGTAATATCGACAGGGGGGGTTGTGGGTATGAGAGTGTCACTAGAGCACATACGTATGCCAAGACCAAAAAGAACAACAACGATGTAACAGTTCGACAGAAATCAAGATGTGCCATGCACAGATGTATATTCAAAGTTGGGGAAACAACTTCCCCAGGGATCCGGCGCAGGTCGACCATACATCGCCGATGCATTGTCTTCTGGATACTTTTCGAATCTACGCAGGCGATTTAGGACCAATAACACACACGTTAATGGGACGGTACTCACGCGCTCGCATCTCCGTCCCCGCTGATCTTGGGCAAGTATGGTGCAGAAATCTCCCTGTTCCTCAGCTTGACCCAATCGACTTCGGAGAACCAGGGGTGGGCAAATACATCCCCGGCACCGTGCCGCAAGTTGCCGTACCGTCGTGATGGATCGCCCTCCATAAGCTTGAGGATGAGGTCAGTGGCGTTGACCTGGAAAGGGGGCCACCGTATAAACGTCGGCCCGCGCGAGATTTTCTCGTACAATGACACGGTATTCTGGTCTGGATGGTGGTATGGAGGGAGACCGGAGAGCATTTCAAAGATGAGCACACCGAGGGCGTACCAGTCTACACTCTTGTTATATCTTTGCTGCCCGACAATCTAGATTCATGCCAAGTTACGGCGCAATCGAACGACCACAGAGAGAACATACTTCGGGAGCAAGGTAATCAGGCGTTCCGCACAACGTCCACGTCACGGAAGAACAACGCTTCGAGAAGCCGAAATCAGCTATTTTGATATGACCGTCGTGGTTGAGCAAGATATTCTCAGGTTTCAGGTCACGGTAGACGATATCAAGGGAATGTAAGTGATTGAGGGCGAGGGCCACTTCCGCCGCGTAAAATTTCGCCACTGGATCAGGGAATCTCTGGCGAACGCGTGTCAACCAAGGAGAAAGAGAGAGAAAAACAAAGGGGGACAGACATTCGACCTCCTCAAGAGGGTAAACAGTTCCCCTCCAGGTACATAGTCCATGACCATGTATAGATTGGAGTCATCTTGAAACGCGCCCCAGAGGTTGATGATGAAAGGATGCTGGATCGCCTCTAGAATCGTCTTTTCATTGTTGGTATGTTCGACTTGCTTTGTCTTCACAATCTTGTCTTTGCTCAAGACTTTGATTGCATAAAAACGAAGGTTATGCTTGCTTCGCACTGCAACGGTGAGAAGAATGACGTGGTGAGAAAGTAGGAATAGAGAGCGAGTGGAAAGACAGAAAGCAGCGGATGAAACAACCGAAACGACATGGGGCTCTTTTTCACTTCAGAACAAAGAACGGACCTAAATGTACTCGCCCAAAGCTTCCGGTACCCAAGGTCCTTTGTATGATGAAGTCGGCAAGCTTGTAGCTTGCTCTTGGGCGGGAGATGACTCTCGGCAGTGGAATGAGAGGCTCGTCTGCGTCTTGAATGCTACTCTCTGTCAAAGATGTCCGGGTAGTGGATATGGAACCTCTATGATATTCTGAGAGAACGCGGAGGGGGATAGAGGGGGTGGGGGAGGCTGCAACTGGAAAATCGGGCTGTTTAGAAAGATGGGCGGGGTAGGAGGAAATGGCGACGTTGCTGTCTGCCATGGTGGTTGGGGATGAAGGAGGGGGACGTCGGTTATCGACGTCAAGAGTGGACATATCAATCATCTATCCATTTCTGCTTCCGTTCCATTGTCCACCCTCGATCGGCAACATCCGGTTTCCGACTGTGAATGATGGCAACCTTGTTCGTGTCATTATACTCGTATATATTCATGGGAACATCTATGAACATATAAGAATACAGTACAGTAGATATGATTGAACATGGACAGCGTGTGTTGTGGAAACAATCATGATGCGGCTTTGCTGAGGCCTGGGAAACATCAACATCGGGCTGCCTGTGGACCCAATAAAGAAGCGACTCACTCGAATCCCAACCTAGCCGTACAAGCTGACCACTGTCGTACTTTTTCATAAACGCGCCAATCATATTCTCGACCACTTGGAATTTTTCTGCGAATTCATCCACCGACCTGGGTGGTTGCTCGCTGGGAGTTGCGTCGGGCCGAAGGCTGTCTCTGATCGTTGCTGCCAACATCGTGTTCGAATTTCGCCGGGATGCTTTCTCGCCGACGCGTAACAAGGTGTTGGGAATGGAAATTGCAACAGGGGATGGTTTTGCCCGTTGCACCGGCTGAAGATTGGTTATTCAGGGAGACATGGGAACCTCGCATTGAATCGACGTACCATGTGTTGGAGTCTCGACAAGGGTGATAGTCCCTCGAGTGCGGAGCGGGGCTCATTTGAGTGCATATAGGATGACGCCGGTCTCAGCTGCAACGAAGGAGTGTCCAATGACGACACGGGCGACAAACACTGTCGGGCGTCCTCGACCTTGACGGCTATGGGCGGCAATGACGGCATCCTCGTTCGGGGAGATATTGACGGAGAAAGCGACATTGCCGGAGTTGGCAAGTGGGGACGTGGGAGCCCGGGTGTGATGGGCGAGACGCTCGCACTGTCACTAACTGGGTCCCCCACGAGTTCTCGTAATGGTATATCAGGTGATTCGGGGGTCGTGCCGACACCATTTTCTTTTGCCTTTTCTTGCTGGTACTGGATCCAAGCAACTACTTCTGCTATATCTGCGTGAATACGGTTTGCCCAAAATGTGATGATGCCCTCTGGGGGGTCAGCTCGTTTCCTGTATAGCCCCCGGAGCTGCTGGAGGTGTACAGGGGTAAGCTTGGGAAAGACTGTCAACAAAGGCGTCACAATGGGTGGCGTGGATGTATGCGCGTAAATGGGCTCACGAATAGTCTCATCGTCGAGCAAGACGGGTTGGTCGCCTGTAAATGCGTAAACATGAGTTGGGGTGCGGAGAGGTGGAGCTGAAATGACGCGCACGTGATGGTTTGCGATGGCGCGTCAACCAGCTGTTGAGCTTCTCGATGGTGAATGCTTCGTTGCCGGGGATGGAACGAAGACTGGCAAGAATGGCCTCTTTTTCAGTTTTGAGTGGGTGGGAATTGACTGCGCGGACATAATCTGATGATCCCTGAATGAGCAAAGTGGCAAGGAGGGAGAGGAAGGAGACATGCTCGACAAGAAATTAGAGCCCTCCTTTGTGAGCCTTACTCTTGGGCGGGTCGTAGATGATCCAGCCTCTGTCACAATATTCAGGTGAGACATGGTGCAGAAGTAAAGCAAGGCAGAGGAGAGAGGCTGAACTGAAATACACCCTCTTGACAAAGAACCCCAGCACGTGTTGCATATATCTATCTATATCGGGAACAGTGATCTTGGAGGATCAGAGATAAGATGGAACGGCGACTCAGCAGCCAATCAGCAACGAGCTTCGATTCCTCAAGGCATCCGCGTGTGACGTGTGCTTACAAAGACATGGACCGTGCACGAACCTTGCGGCGTGTTCTTGCGACTGCCCTGTCCCATGCACTCCGCATCGGACCCACCTCGCTCTTCAGCTTTCTCTCTACCACCATGTCCTCCATCTCCCGCATCAACATCTCCATCCGGAACTCGTCCACCACACTCGGCCCGGCCCCGCTGTGAATAGCGTGCATCTCCGTGTCCAGCATCAGGCATACTGCCAGTCGTCAGCGGAGGATCGGCATCGCAAGTACACGCGCACTCACGTTCTCTCTCGACGCCCTTGGTCAGCTCCGCAATTCTTCCTCCCATTGCTCTCACCATTCCCCCCTCTTCAACCTGCATCATGCCAGCAAACAAGACAGGTGCTATCCTCGACACGGCAACCGACATGAACAAGAACACCTGATGCAGAAACAGAATATGCTGATATGCTACACGCTGTGGAAACACGCGCTCGAATAGTGTCCACTGCGGTGGTACCTGATCAACGAAGGTGTATGCAGAAACACCGGATGGTGCTGATGAAGGAGCGACGATCAGATACAACTCAAGTGCGAACATCCCTATGAACAGCAGATACCGCCACTGTATACCACTATCAGATTGGTCTAATCCATCTTTGAATGAGCAGATACACACAGCTGCAACCGGGCTCTGCTTGCCCACCACAGAGAACAAAAAAAGTGCCATGCCAGTTATGATATGGCGTGGCAACGAATTCAGCAGACCCCGTCTCAGGTAATCCTTCATCGTTGTGCAGTCCTGCCAACGCAGCACATCCGGTCCAAACCTTTGAATACAACAACTTTCAGTTCGTACAACACGCACGGACATGACTTCGCGGCACACCACCCACCTATCATAGGCAAACCGGACAACGGGATCTTTAAGTGCCTCGAATGCATCCCGTACAGCAATGAAAGGTGCCTCTCCTCCCGGCCCAACCCGATCCGGATGATTCTTCCTCGCAAATGCTCTAAAGGCAGCCTTGAGTGCACCCCCGTCTGAACGTGGGTTGACCCCAAGGAGTTCATAAAAGTTCTTCGGAAGTCCACTCGAGACATCAATAAAGTTGTATGTCAGATAGCAAAGCACAACGGCTGCATAGGTGTATCGGTAGTGGCGAACATAAGTGGGTGATCGCGGAGGCGGGGGAGGTAGCTTGAATATTCCCTGCGAAAGTTGATGGATCACAGAGAGCACTTGGCGGGTTGCAAAGTCTGGCAGGAAAGTCCAAC
This sequence comes from Boletus subluridellus, assembly GCA_038092575.1. Classification (NCBI taxonomy): domain Eukaryota; kingdom Fungi; phylum Basidiomycota; class Agaricomycetes; order Boletales; family Boletaceae; genus Boletus; species Boletus subluridellus. The sequence goes on along the minus strand of JBBPQN010000113.1, from coordinate 14,900 downwards.
ATGCGAATTGAAAAGGCGTGTTAGACATCTGCCAAATGAAAACCAGTCAGCATTGCATACATGCACGACGAGAAGAGTTGAAAAGCTCAGAGCTGCGCGAGGCAGCCAGTGTGATCTCATATCCTCGACCAAAGTAGCCCAACTGGAGCCCAATTCAGTGCCATCCACGCTCCTGCATATATATACACGCAACCACGCGCCCGGAACGCGGTGTTCTCTAGCGTGGACGCTATTGGCGCGCACCGCCATCCGTTCTGGACAGCACATTGTTGCGTTTGTAGAAGACACCACGTCTAGTGACCACCCACGGCAGAAAGTATCTGGTCTGCGCGGGCTCGGCTAGTGAACGCGTAAAAATGATGGCTCTGCCTTTGCCAGCGGGCCTTTGTGCTCGAAGCCACGCTAGTCAACTGAGAGTCGTACATGTCGGTCTGGCCTTAACAACGCCACAGCGTGATCTTGACTGTGCATCGGGCATCAGACACTTTGAATGGGTTCGTGGGCAGCGTGGGCACAGAGGACCGCCGGGGGATCGACCCTTTTACTAGAACATCGTCGCAAGCAGCGTAGAACGGTTGGACTCACCACAGACATGGGGGAGGGAGAGGAGGAAGCGTGGGAGAGCTTACATCATCAGTTCCTGATTTGAATGGGCGGACACGTCGTTTTCGTTGCAGACCAGCTGCTTTCTCCACGAAACCCGCTCTTCATTTTTCTGTCGCTGGAGAACACGCTCGTCGCTTTCAACGTCCCCTGCACGCTCAGCCATGAATATTTTCCGGTTGTTGGGTCCGTGCATACCCAGTGACCCTGCTAACCTGCTAACTTGCCCTGACAGGGGATTTGGCCCACCTGGCCTCCATATTCATCCTTGTGCACAAGATACAGACAACCAGATCGTGCCGAGGTACGTCTTTCCGTGGCGTGTGCACGGAGACGGGCACTGACATCCCTACCCAGGCGTTTCGTTCAAGACACAGGCACTCTATGTGCTCGTCTACCTCACACGCTACATAGACCTCTTCTACAGCTGGATCTCCCTATACAACTTTGCCATGAAGGTCTTCTTCATCGCTAGCAGCTGTTACATCCTCTATCTCATGAAGTTCCGCTTCCGGTTAGTCATGCATGTATTCTCATGTGACACACGTTGACGACATACATACTGTATTGTAGCCCCACCCACGACCCATCCATTGACACGTTCAAGATCGAGTACTTGCTCGGACCCTGTTTTTTCCTTTCCCTCATATTCAATTACAAATTCACCCTGTCGGAGATATTGTGGGCCTTCTCCATATATCTCGAGTCGGTCGCTATTTTCCCGCAGCTGTTTATGCTCCAGCGGACAGGCGAGGCGGAGACGATTACGACGCATTATCTTGCCGCGCTGGGCATTTACAGGGCATTGTACATTCCCAACTGGATATATAGGTACGTGATGTCGTGTGGGCACGTGAAAGTGGTGCTCACTGCCATGCGTCTTTGGCGTTGCAGATACTTTGCGGAAGACCAGGTAGATCCCATAGCTGTGGTAGCCGGACTGGTGCAGACGGGGTTATACCTCGACTTCTTTTACGTTTATTTCACAAAGTGCGTCTCTCGTTCCCTCTCTCGATCTGTACTCATGGCATGTCATTTCCGTGTGCGTATTCTCGGCGGTGCAGAGTACTGCAAGGGCAGAAGTTTGAACTACCGGCATGAGTCTAGCTTTGCACGTACGACTTGTTACAGTTTTGCCGGACGCGGGATCCTGCTGTTGCTATAATGATCAAACGCCGCTACCACGCGGATTTGACCTGTTAGATGTCGATTAGTTACTGGGCGAGCCTTTGAACTCTGCACGACTTTCGAATAGTATGAGCACTTCAGAATGGGGTGAATTTCTTCGTGCAACGTGTGTGGGAAACCGACCCCAACTCGACTCTCTTCCGACCGAGCTACACTCCATTCGGTCAATCCTCTCCGCCAACTCATCCTCGTCCAACCCGCCCGCCTGTGCGGCCCCGACTTTTCTGAACCGCCAACAACGCCCACACTCGCTCTTTCCAAGTTACGATCTTAAAACAAAAAAGAACCACCGCTAGTCACCTCATCATGCTGTCGGCGACGCGGTGCTTCGCCGCACTTTATCTAGCACTTTTTCTCTCTCTTCTGAGCACGCTTCCCTGTGCGTATGCCGCTGCGGACACCAAGGTGGCGAACAGGACCATCGAGCGGGTGAGCTTTCTACCCTTCTTTCTGGGACATGAACGCTTGTGCTTGGGTTCCGTTTCCCCGGCACGCACACGGAAGGACCGTTTCGAACGTACGCTCATGTACCGTACTCTTTGCAGACCGTCCAATTACGCACACACTCGATACATCCGCCGTACATTGACGAGGACCTACAAAACCGGTGCGTGCGCACGTGGTGACAGGTTCGGAGAGGACCGCCTATTAAATCCTTTTTGCGCCGTCTATAGGTGGTGGGACTTTGGCGCGGACGCTTACGTCGTACGTGGTTGTGGGCTTCTATGTGGGCAGGAACGATACTGACGATATGTCTACTTCTCTGATTTACCACGATAGAACACCAACAAACATGTTCGTCTTACGAGAGCTGAACCGTCTCAAATGGTATGCGCCAGCGTCTTGCGTTGTCAGAGGAATGGACTGACGGATTGCCGACGATGTCACTTAGGGATGGCTGTGGTCCCGTCTCCCGTTGAGCCCGACCAACTATGTGATTGAGATCGAATTCAAGGTTGACGTTCCGTTTTCCCTTGTCGGTGCTCCATGTCGACTTATTCATGCACGCAGATCTCCGGCGAATCGAGCCATCTATATGGCGACGGGATGGCGATTTGGCTCACGGCTGATCGGGCACAACCCGGACCGGTGTTTGGAAACAAAGGTCCGTCTGTTCGTATCTTTACAAACATGGCCTTGTACCCATCTCGTGTCTTCTCTACCTCCAGACATGTTCGAGGGCTTTGGTCTGTTTATAGATACGTGAGCGCTGATCTAGTCGCCAAAGCATTTGACATTGTTATTGATACTTGACCACACCAGTTATGCCAATTCACGACATCCATTCGGGTTCCCTCGTATCGTGGGCATGCTTGGCGATGGAAAGACGGCCTATGATCACGCACATGATGGCGATGCGAACAGTATTGGTGCGTGCTCGGTACGTATTCCTTTTGTCATCTCTCGGGCAGCCGATCCCTAACCGTTTCGAATGGACGGACAGGCGATGATCCGACGCACGAACGCGGTTACCAAGCTGAAAATTACATATGTGAAAGACTCGTATCTGGACGTAAGTCACGAATATGTACATCGATCGCACGCACGCCTGGACTCACTCAACGTTAGGTCAAAGTTCATTACAGAGCCTGTACGTACATGCGGTTCATGTGTCATGGAATGTTGATCAACTCATGCTAATCTTACAGGGGACGACTGGACCGACTGTTTCCGCGTCGACGGGATCAGTCTGCCTACAGCACCCTTCTTGGGCGTGTCTGCGCTGACAGGCCAAGTATTCGACGCACACGAGTGAGCACGTGACGCACTTTTTCGTCTCCCCCACTCACCCCCCTCAGCGTGATCTCGATCACTACCTACTCCGCCGTACTCTCCTCCAAAGACGCCCCGCTCAACAAACTCTCGACCGGCGGCGGCCTCTTTGGCAGCCGTCGCACCAGAGGCGACCGCCAATCGTCCTCTTGGCTCGGCTTGTTTTTCAAATTCCTCTTTCTCGTCGGCGTGGCCGCCGGGGCTGCGTATGGCTACAAGGCGTACAAACTCCGGAGTCGACAGCCTGGGTTTTCGTCTGCGGGAACGACGTTTGGCGGACTTGGGATGGATTTTGGTGGGGATCGGTCGTATGGCTCGCGGAGGCGGTACTAGAGCGGCGTGAGGAAGGGAGGGGGAAACGAACATCGGATCCTTTTTGCGCTTCGTCGTCTTTTTTTTTTAATATATCATATTCGTTTTTGAGGTTGGGTTTCGAGAACCCCTTGTGACTTTTTGAGTTACCCTACGGTACCGGTGTACACACGTACGAGGATTAGAATACTACGATGCCCACACTCGTCAATCGATCCGTTGGGAGTATAGTCCGTCGTAGCATGATGTATCCAAGTGTCGGTGCGTTGCTCGAAAAGAAAAATGTATCTACTGCTATCTACTACAAAATGTGCGTGTTGTTGGCCGGATCAAAAGGAAGAAAAAACGAACGGAAAAGAAAAAGGTAACATCTACCAGTAAGTGTATCAGAAAAGAAAAGCGAACAAGGAAGCGAGATATACAAGACACATCAAGAGGAGAGGACGGTTGCAGAGTGGGGTAGAGGGAGAGGTATGTATGTACGTATGTTTCGAACAAACTAGGCGTTCGGTAACCGGTTGGTAACTACGACTAAACTAACTACTTGTAACTACAGATGAGGGTTGAGACAACGCACGGACTGAACGGTTGAAAAGTGCTACTGTTACTACTACGTAAAAAGAGAGTAAAAAATGGGAAAAGGGGCACACAACAGATCCAACCGATGGTCGACACAAAATGGTAGAAGACATAGGTGGCAACAAGGAAGAGAGTACACAGGGGGTCGTTCGGGTCGTAGGTGGGTACATTGGATGGTGCACGCGGGTCGTTGGTTAAGATTGTGAAGATATTATCATTGAAATTGGCAATGATGGCCCGATTACACCCCATATCGCGTCGCGAGTCTGTCTTGGATCGCTGGAGGAAAGACAGCCACTTGAGCTTGCCACCCAGCAACGTCGTGGTTCCGGAACCCCGTCAAGATTTGTTGGAACATTGCGTTGAGCTCTGGGGAGGGGTTATTCCACCGAACGATGGCGTTACAGAACCACAACAGACTCTATAGGCATGATTGGTCAACCTTTGACCACAGATAAGGTACCCCTAGATTAACTGACCTTGGCGATGCCAGCAGGGTTGGTCTGCACAAGTGTGCAGAGACCACGGAAAGCGGAATCCTTCTCTTCGTTATCACGGATCTCGTACAACGCCTGGCACCATGCTTGAGCGAACTCTGGCAGATGAGGTGCAACAAGAACCGGATGCATGAGACCAATCCGACCGATCGATACAGCTGCATTTTCGTGGAGACTACGGGGTGCTTTTGGGTGTAGCAAAATTGGAATGAGACGAGCGATCAAGGGGTTGACCCATTGTTGGAACTCAGGATCATCTACAGAAACGAGAAATGAGTAAGTGGTCCACAAACGGCGCCCTGAAAACCTTACCTCGTCCGTAGCGTAGTGCAACTTCACCAACAGACCACGCGGCATTGTTGCAAGCGCTGACAAATTCCACCTTTGGCTCAGGGTCGAGCTGTTGGATGAGCTCCACCATAATCGCAGGAAGGTGGGGCCGCAAGAGGTTGAAGCATCCCATCGCCAAATCGCCAACAAGGGCATAGGCCGACTGACGCACAGGGGCTTGTGGGTGCTTCAGGCAAACAGTAAGTAGCGTGAGAAGACTGGGTTGCGCATGTGAGATGACGGGCTCCAGATTAGCACCCAAACCCTGCGCTAGACCTGATAGGAGATCCAGCGATACGACAAGGAAAGACTTGTCGGGCTCGTCCAAATCCGGATTTTGCTGGTACGCTTGGTATTGAAGGAGAGATTGGTGGACAATATTGACACATCGCTGGAAAACGAGAGGTGCGTATGGTGTGAATCCAGCTCCCATAGCAATTGCAACTGAGGAAAGACACTGTGGAACGTGTGTAAGTATCAGCTACATCCAATCATGGAGGTATTACCTCGAGCAAGGGGATCAGGTCTTCGTCATCATCTTGCAGTTTATTCCATCGACCAGTGAGTGGGGGCATTAATATCTCAACATATTGCGGATTCGACAATGCACGCCCCACAGCGTCTGCGAGGGTGCCGATTGCGTCATATAGAATAAGCATGTTCTTGTGTTGGTACTTCTGGAACGCGAAAACCAGGTTACGCAGAACTGGCTCAAGGTAGGGGGAAAGTTCCGCGCCGGCATCCTCTTCGAGCGTCGCAAACGCACTGCAACCAGCTTCTTGCACCCGTTTGTTGTCGTCCAAAACCATCCGAAGAAGCTAGTCGAGGCATGAGCTAACGAAGAATGGTTCGCATATCTCACGTACACCTTCCATTGTGGGGATGAAGTATCGATTCTTGTGTTCTTCCGATATTGGCTGTGTGCACCAACTCGCATATCGGCCAAGTGTCCAACAGGTAATTGAACGAACAAGGGGCTACAGAGACTGAACATCAGGGATAAATCGTGTTTATGTATCGCGTAACGCACCTTGGGATCGTTCAGTGTATTGAGCAAGTAAGGAATGAGGACCTTCAAGTGCTCCTCGATAAAATCAATACAACCTCATTATTTTGTTAGCACTGGAACGGCCAGGAACATTAAGCTAAGCTCACCTTCAGCCATAGCACCCAATGCTAATATCGCACTCTCCCTTTGTAGCCATTCTGCACTCCACAGCTTGTCTTTCAAGGGGGCAAGGAGGACATTCATCAGGTCGGCACCGAACCTGACAGCCAATACATCCAAGGCAGCAGCGGCACATTTCCGGAGATTCCATTCCGTGGACATTTCATCAGCAAAGTCGTCGTCGTCCAGGTCGTAGTCATCCTCATCGTCGTCTAACGTTTCCTGGCCGTACGCACCGCGCTTGGCCGCGTCTTCGGCAGTCTCTGCCCCCTCGCGCTCCAGCCCATGGGATTTGGAGCCATAATGGCGCGGTTTTATGTCGGTCTCCTTGTCGGGAACGGTAGTGTCTTCAGTGTCCCCCTCGAGCCAAAGCAGATCATCTTCGCCGTAAATCATGCAATCGAGGAGCACAGGGGCTACACGGCCAAGGAGTGGATGCAAGTACGGTGCAAGATCGGGGTCCTCGGCAAAGGTTAACCAGAATTCACAAGCCTCCAGTGCGACACTCTCGTTTTTGTCCTTTGTCGAGTACAACATATACTCTGCAACGTTCGCCATCTCCGGCATAAGCTTCTCAGGCCGAGCAGCAAGGAGTAGTACGAGAGCTTGGCACACATGACGGCGGACTGAAGGGTCTTCGTCCGATGCGCGCTTGAACAAACATGCGATAAATGTGTCGATGTGTGCAAAAAGAGACTGCGAGTTGATCGGCACGAAATATGATAAGCAAGCAACAGCGTGGGAGCGCATTTTAGGTGATGGATGCTCTGATAGCATGAGGAATTTTGGAATCATGAAGTCAAGGGGGCGGGTTCCATTGATCTCAATGTCCAGTTTCCGCGGGAAGTCTTCGCAAGCTTTTTCAAAAACACTGAAGGCGGCCTGGGCTCGGAGTTCAGTACATGATTCCAACGATGTCAAAAGGCGAGCAGAAAGACGGCAGTGAATCAAGAGGCCCTGCAACGACTTCGGGGATGAACTCGCGACTGAAGCATCACCAAGAGGCATATCACGGCGCTCTTGGCAGAATTTACATGCCGTCAATCTGCCAAATGGGTCGCTATACCGCCCCGAGCAAACGACGCAGCGTCTACTGCACTTGGCATATAGCATCACGCTATGATAGCTTTCGCGGGATTACAGCGCGGACGTAGGTGGCACACCTTTCAAGCACATGTAGACTCACCTCTTGACGATTTGGATCATCTAACATGGCAACGAGTTGCTCGAGACATTCGGGCCAATTTTTGGGTTCCAAGACCCCTAGGAATGCGACGATGTCTTGGCCGGCAGCGGTCCGGACCAAGGCAGAAGGGTCACTGAAAGCAGAAAGCACGGCGACTTTTGCATACTCTGCTACATCAGGGGAAGCCTTGAGAATCAGGTAGGCATTATTCTTGAGGAGGTAACCAGCAATTGTCCGAATCTGGTCCTCCTCTTGTGGCAAGGCAGCCAAGATATGGGCCAGATATGCTATGTAGTCTGGTACACGCGCGAAGCTATTGAGTTTCTATGTAAATCGAGGTGAGCACGACAAGATCGGGATAAAGAAGGGGGCTGCTCGTACATGAGTGATGACCCTCTGAACTTTGTTTTGGGTGTCGGTGGAATCGCGTATCGTCTGAAGAATTTCCTGCAATCCCGCAGGCTGAGGACTCCAAGATGCCATCGCGCACGGACTGAGACGCGTCGGGGGAAGAAATGTTTGAGTAAACGCGCCGGATGAAGGAAAGAGAGAACGGTCGACTTCTTTCAGCCAAGCTTCACCTCTCTCCCTTCTGTGTACCGATGTTTATCGCCCGTGGGAATTCCATATCTCAGCATCGGTCACACAGTCACAGCGTCACAAACTGGGTTTCTTAGTAGTAGTACAACCCTGGTTCGTTCAAGAATAGTCATCTAATCATTAGCCCATTCTCCATTCCCATACTTTATATTGAGATGCCATCAAACAGCGCCGGTAAGTGCATCAAGATCATAAAATGTTTTCGCGGCGGAAACTCGATATTCCTAGCTGCTGCGGAATCAGTATCAAACAGATCACCGCAGCGCCTGGTGATTCATTACACGCAGCAAACAGAGGGCCACTGAGTGAGACACTGTCACTGAAACCGCCAGTGGGCGGATCATGAGCCGATAGTATAGCGCGGAAGTGGATCAAAAGCTAAAGCTCGGAGCCTCTCGGCGTTTTCGGACGTGCGACGCCGCATATTCATACTCCCTTCGTGCTTTCTCCACCTAGACCCGGGCCGTACGTAAACGAAACCCGGCCCTCATGCCCAACTGATTCAGCTCTGAATTGCCCCCATATGATGGTGTGCACTCACTCCTGCACGTTTCAAACCTTTACGCGATCTTACATACTCAAGTGGGTAAAAGCATCAATTATCCAAACAATCCAGCAAACACCACTACGCTAAATAGAGAACCCCCGACCCACTGATCTCTCTTTATTCGGTATAATGATCATCTGAAGGTGACACATTGATCTTCTCTATGATCGTCTTCACCCTCTCATACACAGCGAAAACGATAGCCTGTCCAGGCGCAACGCGGAGAACTCGCGGAGTGATACCCTTGTAAAACGACCTGGCGCCTTCCTTGCGCCACATGTCCTTTGCAATGATTGATATTCGCTGGATCGCAGTGACCTGTGGCTCCCATGTAGTTTTTTGCAATCCTTTCCTAAAAAGTCAGTCATCGACCTGATGCCATCCCTGCAGGACTCACGTGTTTTGATAGTATCAATAGGGGCATTGGAGAACGGACCCATTGCCCCGGATATCAGTCCGATTATCATGTGCTGGTACGACGGAAGTTCAACAAGATCAGGCTGGTATCGATGCGCTAGCTTCTTCAGTTCTTGATATGCCGTGAAGTTTGCGCCTGACAATTCCGCCACAGCTCAGGTTTAGCCAAACACACGACTCTCCAACTGAATGCTTACCCTGGTTAGTGGCTTGACGTAGAGCGGTAAGCGAGACACCTCTATAAAGTGTCGAGGGTCCTTCTTCGCGGATGATCGTGTAAACAGCATGTGCTGCATTACGATATCGTGGCGTCTCAAGCGGATCGACCAGCGAGTGTTGTTGGGCCTGCAGTCTGATCTTGACCACTTCCATGGGACAGACGACGGCTATTGCCTCCGAAGTACCCGCAGCAAGACCGGCTGGATCATCAAAGCGAATAGCATCCATGAGGCTCTGTGCTCGGCGCTGTCAACGGCGATAAACGTACCGATGAAAATATTCCCAACGCTAGTCTGCCCAGTGGCCTTATCTGCCAACCAGCCTTTGTACGTCTCGAAGCTCGCGAAGCGGATGGCCATTTTGGGGACAATGCCCGACAAGACCGCGCCGAGCCCTTTGTATAGCGCAAGTGGAGTTTCGCGTTGCACGATTCGGATCCCAGTCGCGATGACACCACGCGGCTTCGTCTACCGCACATCGCACGCTATTCTCAATGTGTGGCCTGCGTTCAGAATGGGTTGGGTACATACCCCGGGTGCGCTGCCTGACCTGGAGAGCTGCATCCGCACCTTGATGGTGTCGAGTGGTTGGCAGGACACCTAGTGAGCAGCATCGGTGTGAGAACTGGCCGTTCGGCGTCGATGCAATCTGGAGGACGCACCGCTTCCATCGCGCCAGCGATTCCACCAGCGGTGATGTGAGTCGCAAACCCGACTGGCTTCTTCTCGCCGTTTCGTGACATGGGGGTATGTATGGCAAGGGAATGGCAGGAGGGGGAGATGGAGATGATGCTAGTTGTATTAGTGGAGAGGAGTCACGCATCCGAGACTGCCCTCCAACGTTCATAACCCCTCATGATTGATTGCCAAATCCGGTCTAGAGAATCAGACGCGGATTTAAGTAACATGTGAATTACCTCATTTAGGCCCCACCCGCGTTACCTCCATCAACTCTGCACTTTGTGGCTTGTCCGCTGCCTTCCGCTCTTTGTCCGCTACATGTAGCGCGGGCAAAACCATATATCAGATTAGTAAATCCATCTACGTGCTAAAATACTGTGGGTATGTCCATGTCAGATAGAGAAAGCACGATAACCCTGCCAGTGCGATAGCGTCGGGATATAATAATGGCTCTATAAGAAACTGAAAGCTTGGCGCGTAATCGCGTCGTGATGGCCGTCAATGCCCATATGAAATCAAGTCTAACCAAGTCCGATTGTGTTGCTGATGCAGTAATAAGGAAAGATGAGAACGTGCTAACTTGATCGGCCCTCCTTGGTATTATCAGGTAATAATAGCTTGGGCGGCTTCTCAGCCGTCGGCGTATCAGGCATATCCACGGATCGCTGAGGAGCTGACATTGATTCCTCGTCTTGGGGAACTTCTTGTGGCTCCCAAAAAGATCCGCTAAAGGTGTCGTGCTTGTCCCCACTAAAGGGACGTGTGAAGATTTTCCACTGCGCAAAGGCAAAAGCGGGGCTGAAGAAGGAAAAATATATATTGAATTTATTTGCTGCGGGGTAAAACGCAACATACGTTACACCCAAGGATATCGCGAGAATGATCACTGTCGTCATAGGTGGTGAATATCCGTTGGTCATGGTGTCCTGCAAAACACCACCAGTAAACAAGATGTCATAAAAGGCACCATATAACACGCACCAAAACATGATAGCGGTTTCTGTCAAAGAGGTAGCGAAGCCCACGGCTCATACCAGATTGTTGGTTGATGACAAGGTCGAATCCGAGGCCACATAAAAACGAACCAATCGAAGCACATCCGATGAGCTGCAGAGTAATTCTGTCAGCAGGCATCCAGGATGGGGCTTGGCGGGACGGCATACTATCCCGTATCTCTGCTTCAACACGACGAGGATACTCCCAGCAATGCCGCACACGCTTATGATGAGCCAGTTGACGAAAAAGGCATCGGGATCCAAGATAAGCAGTCCACTTCGCAGCAGGATGATGCGGACCCCGATGGCCAGACCGCCCAGAACTCCAAGGACCAGAATCGCGACGACGCGGGTCATCTCCAAGAGACCCAAACCAAAGCCCATGACGAATAACACGAGAATAAAGGCAGTCAGAGCAACATCGGAGACACCGACATTGTCCAGGGTGTTTATGATGGCAGCCCAAGCTTGTCGAGGTCAACGTCGAGACAGTGACATGAGCAAGAATGCTTACAGGCAAGCGCAGCGGCCGTTCCAACGGCCGCACCTAGAGTTAAACGCCACCCACGGAAGCCTACGAAAAGAAGAGGGGCACCGACGACGAAGGAGAAAACAATCCATAAAATCGCACTTGTCGAAAAACCGGAGCCACTGCCGTCCGTGGCCAGCCCTTGAGGGATTTGCTGGCCCGTGACGGGGCTGTACACGAGCATCGTGCCATTGCTATTGTCAAAGATAACGTTTGGATCCCTGACACGCATGAGTTGTTGACCAGCAAGTGCAGGAGTGAGCGCGGAGACTCCGCATACGAATCGAGTAGCAAGAACGAGTGCCAAGGACCATGAGAAGGAATGACTAGGGCGGAAAGCAACCGCCATAGGTCACTTGGCAGACCACCACTGGCGGAAATGAGAAAGAAGAAGAAAAAGAGCGACGACGAAACTAGGTAACGAGCGGAGAGGTTTACCGGCGTCAGGTGAAGTGATGTAAAGGGCAGAGCGCTAAGCCACGTAAACTACTAGAGGCCGTTGTCGCCGATCTGGACTGTGCAGCTCAGAGTCTCTTCCGCTTACGTGTTTCATAACGTTACTCACAGAGTGGAGATACCTCCGTCGCGGTGACAACATCCCCGGCTTGCCATTGGTTTTTCTTGGTCAGTCTAGTAACTGTAGGTAGCAGATATTGTTAGGGTAACTCTGCCGGATCGCGTACTCTCAGTCTCTCACCTTTTAGTCTCACGTTCCCGAGGACACACTAGCGAAAATCATTAATAATCATGGACGCCAAGCAGACCACTGCAAACGTCGCAGAGCTCAGGAGGGAATTGCAATCCGTGACCTCCAACCGTATCCACTCGGTCGCCGAAAGACGTAGCGTTCGTAAAACAAGTACGCGACCACCCCGATTTCCCATTGCCCCGTACGTTTCTCTCACTCTTGCGCTGTCGGGCATCTGGCTGCCAGTGACGGACACGCCACAGCCAACATGCGATGCGGCGCTTGGTACGATCGTACAGTTGCGGACACGCAAAGTCAACCAATTTGCTCGATGAGTTTTTATGACATCACAACACAATGATAGCCACTAGAAACCATATATTCATGCTACTAAGAGTACATGTGAGGTGACTGCACGAGCAGATTTTTGAAATTCTTGAATACAAGGAAATTTACCCCCGAAAATTTGGCGCGACATGAAAAAAATCGCTAAAAATCCCGAAAAATGTGCAAAAGACTCCTTTTGCTGAGTTGTGAATGATTCCGTGAAGAAAATATGTGTCGGAGTTGTCAGAAAAGGGAGAAATGATTGATTGAGTTCCACTACTGATTGATATACAATCCTTATCATGCCTGGAGGTCGACCAAAGAAAAAGACAAGAAACACAAGTGGACTGCGAAACCAACATCAGTCACTGGCACTTCCATCAATTTCTGAGTCCCTCATGGCCGATACCAAGTGTTCCAACTCAGAAAACCATGATTCCAAAGCCGAGCAACTTGCCATTGAATTTGATGGGCTAAAGATCAACTATGAACAAGAATATGAAGAGGAGAATGAAGAAGGGGAATCCGAGCTTGATATTGATGATGAAATTGAGCTGGAGATGCTGGATGATGTCAAGTTTGGCCGGAAGCTTGTGGGGATGGTTGAGAAGGAAGATGGAAAGGATGCTGATTGGGTTCCAAGTGTTCTGCAGTGGTGTTAATTGTAATCTAATCAATAATATTTATTTATTAGCATTGGGGCTGGTGCAAGTACCAATATTGAGAAGTATTGAAGCCAAACTTTGCCACAGCAAAGCAAGCTGCAGCCAAGATATTAGACTCCTGTCCTGTTGAGGTTCTTCGTTGCTTCATTAACAGATCATTCCGATTCATGAGTGCTTACCATCTGGGATTGAGTGGAAAGGCAGCGGAGTGGGCTGTACACAAGCAGAAACAACACAGGTTGGTTTCTCAGCAGGCGATGATGGCAATTGAGGTTGTATTGGCATGATCTTGTAATACAACAGTAGCCCAAAAGGGGTACACAATGTTTTGGAAATCGGCCAAAATTTTGGCGCATGAAAAATGTTGTGGGAAAAATCTCGGACCACTGTTTTTAGACTCCTTTCCACTGTCTGAGTCCAAATCCACTCTCAGTTTGTCTTAAAAAACTCTCATTTTCATGTTACAAACTTGGTTGACTTTGCATGTCCGCAACTGTAGTGTCGAACAGCAGGCAGCTATGCCACCAGATTATGTAATCAGGTAGTTATTCTTTCATCACATGTCTGCTCTGCACCTCAGTGACTCTGACAGTTACTGAGGTGAGACCATCCATTCCATACTTATTTACCTTCACTAATTAGTACCTAGTATCATATCCTACTATAGGTACTTCCCAGCTAACTATAGTGACTCTGACAGTTACTGAGTATCATATTCTACTATATTTTCATGCCATCTTCAAGTTCCACTTCATAAGGCATGATTTCCAAGTCTTGGTGAGTCCGGTTCCTGGGTCACTGAGTGACAGGGCTCATAACCTATTGAATATCTAAGTACTGTAGGTAGTTAGTACTGATGATAGGTAGCTCTAATAATAGTGTACTCACCTCAGTGGTTGGAAAACCAGCTGAGGTGTAACTTGTAGAATACTTTAGTAGTCACTAAAGTAAAGGTAAACTAATGTGGTGGGATGTAATTATCGCTTATGTAATCAGTAGGTACTAAATATGGAATATAATATCCAACACTCCCCCTCAAACATGAGAGGCTAAGACATTGCCTGTAAGTGTTTGTCCTAATGAAAGAATGGTAAAATCAAAGAAAGTATACCAAAAAGTAATTAAATGAATGGACTGGTAATCCGTATTGCAGCATTTGCGCAGCGTCCGTGTGTGTTGCGTTGTGTGCTCGAGCGGTGCCCAAATTAGGCAAGTCGCGGCTCGCGTAGCTCTTGTGCTATCGCAGCTCGCGCGGTCGCCATCGATCACGTCTGGGGTCGTCCTGCTCACGTTCATGCCTCGGGGACACTTCCTCAGTCTCTCCACTCGATGTACGACGCGTCCGCCGGATCTGATTTGCCCGATTCGGCCTCGGTGCGACTGTCCGACTCGGTATGTCCGGTTTCTCGTCCCGGCTCGACTAACCCTTCTAGGTTGCGATTTCATCTTTCCTCGTCGATGCGGTGGATTCACGGGCTCGATAGGACGTCTGTGGCACTTGGTGGGTGGTCTGGGTGGCCTAGGTACGTCGCCTGTTGAGCGTTTGCGCTTTTCTCGCTGACCCGGCTGTTCTTCAGCTAGCAGCTGTGTTTCGACT
>JBBPQN010000112.1:0-27028 GCA_038092575.1 Boletus subluridellus | reverse complement strand
CGGCCCGACATGTTTCACATTGGAATAAGGTGGTTGAACCGATAGGTACATATATATATAGATGTACACGGCCCTACTAGTAGACATGAACGGATTTGAACATTGGTCCCCTGAGACGTAAACGACATGAACGAGGAATTCATCCAAATAGATCCACATGCTTATCCACACGTTAGCTGAAGCAATAGAATTAAGTTGAATTGTAAGGTATCTGGTCCAGTAGGCAAGCAATGTCCTGCTGTGGCGGAGACTATGATTGTGCTGCAGTCTCCTCCAGATCGATGAGAGTCTGTGATGATGATATACGACTCTCCATGCGGGATGATTGCGAGCCTCCCTGATGAAACAAATGATCGGCTTCCCCCGACATAGTCCCCATCCAGCCAGCGTCAGGAGGAAAGCGAGTCTTGTCGGGAGAAACTTGAAGGCAAGGTTGCGGCGGTGGACTACGTGGGAGAATATCTGAGCCTTGCGATTGAGTGAAGATCGCAGGAAGGAAAAACAATACTCCTCGCGACCGGTGGCGTCGATGCCGGACAGGAGACCGCGAGGAAACAATGTTATCGCGTCGATTTGGTAAAAATGCAGCTGCACGATCCCTGATGCGATGGAGGGTATCGAGAAATGAGGATGATCCACGATGTGTAGTGGTGGGGAAAATGTCGACAGAGGACGAAATCTCAGAAGGGGCGGGGGAATCTGAGCGGACATCAAAAGGAAGGGGGAGGAGTGAGATATGCTCTTCGAATTGGGGAAGAGTCGAACTTGATGGGGAGGGGGGCTGTGTCGAGGCAGCGGACGGGGGGAGGAAGGAGGACCAACGCATATCAAGGTGCCAACGACCATTGCGCTGAGTCCACCTCGGGAGGAGCACATCATAGCCACCAATCCTTCGAAGACTGTACTTTCTCGAGTTGTTCGGCATCGCAAGACGGTATATACCGCACAATAAGACCAACAAGCCAACCCACATCAAGGGTTTTCCCCAGTGGCTGAGGAATCCAATGAACTGAGCGTCATCGGCGTGCCAACTGCTACCGTAAAAGTGGGAAAAGAACGAATGTGGGGCCTCTCCAGGCTTGGCGTTCTTGCCGTAGAGTGACTTTGGGAGAATGCGTACATCGCCAGGTTCGTCGGGAGTAATGGGGTGAGAAGAAGTATAGATACTGTACTGAGCGGATAGAAACATGGGGCCGGTTGAAAACATGACGGTAGGGTAATTGAGGAGCCAGTCATGATCGAAGGTAACGAGATTGTGAATGGTCTGCGCCAAGAAGGGGTGACCTTTTTCAGCGAAGATAAGGTCATTGGAAACACCGACAGGGATGGTTTTTGGGAGAATGACAGGGTATACCAGAAGTGGGTCTAGAGGGCGCAAACAACCAATGTCAAGGTCGAGATAGATACCTCCGTAGTGGTGCAGAACAAAGTAACGAATGGCGTCAGCGCGCTGGATGACGTATTCGTAGTTGTCGAAGGTGTCAAGAAACCAAGGGTAGTATTGGGCGATGAACTCGCGCGAATCGGCATCTGTCCACAACATGTACTCGCTGAGGGGCATATGAGACAAGGCGCGTGCGGGACAGGAGAGAGACATACTAGTCGGACATCATGTCACGACAGTTTTCGGATATATTTTTCCACTTTGGAGGAAGGGTTTCCGACTTCCAGGTCTGATGGAGGATGCGGGGAATGCGCTCGACCATTCCGTGGTGTGATGCATTCCAGCGGGTTGAGTTGTCGAGGACGGGAACGTCGAGGTCGGAGAGATATGCTGCGGCATTGATGGCGAGGTAGTATGAGACGGATGAGAGGACGAGGAGGGTGCCGAGGAGGAAGAGGGCGAGGAAGGCGAGAGCGAAGTGGAGAGTGCGTTTCTTTGCCATGAGTTGATGGTGTGAAACCAGAACCGAAATTGCCGAATTACGGGTGTTATATGTAAGTAGGAAATTACGCGGTCCACACACCCACCCCGGTTGGCCGCACCGCCAACTCAAATACACGGCGCATCTCCACTTCTACAGCGGGCACCGACTCCAAGATACACCCACCGTCGCTCCACATATCTCCAATCTTCCCCAACGTCCCCAGCGCCACCTCCCAGTCCCGCCGCGACCAGTCCTGTCCCCGCCGTGCCCCCTTCCCCTCGTACGGCCGCTTCAGAAACACGTCCACACGTGGTGGCGAACGCGGCCAAGCCTTTTTCGTGTTCAGGAACTCCAGCGAATCCGACGCCGTCCAGAACACCATCTGTTTCCGTGCATACGCAGGTGCATGCCTCGACGTCATCTCCGCAGTCCCAAACTTGACTACTTCCAGCCCTGCAACCTTGCCTACTAGTTCCAGCAGCAATTCCCCAAAGTGATCAATCACCTGCAAGTGCAGCAAATCAAGCGGATGGCTAGGCCGCACAAGTTCGGTCACCGCTGAGTCGTCATCGATGTCCATCCCATCATCATCATCTCCCTTCACTACCGTGGTGTCTTCCATCACGTTGCCACGGTAGCTTGGGAAATGCCCACTAAACGGGAGCATCAGCACCTCGGGGCCAAAAACAGCCAGTGCGATATCCCGACTGCAGAACGATCCTTGGTTCGGAAATAACGTCGGAATCCCTGCCCGTCTTTGTCATGCCAACTCTCTCACATCGGTGACCTGCCACATACCAACACTTTCAGCCTCCACAGCCAAAAGCTTATCTTTACTGCACAGGAACGTGCGGCACTGTCGGGTCCGAAAGAAGTATTGGCAACAGTCGAGAATCAAACTGTCATTTGCTCTTTCTCCACCAAGCTGTCAATGCGTGATCCTACGTCAACGGACCTTTTCTTCGGGCCTCTCAAATTGCACTTACTTCCCCTCGTTCTTTTGTCTTCCAGTTTCCAGATGATTTGCAAGTTTCGTCCAGCGCTTGGCCCTTCACGCCCCTCCTCTCCTTGACCTTTTTAAGCAGCCAGGTGGACGCTCGTCGTGCAAACCATGACAATTTATCGCGGTTCTTCTGGCTGTCGAGCAGAGTTTACGAGTCAGTTGTCATTTAATGTAGCGAATAATTCATGCTGCGTACGCATCGAGTTCGTGTATCACAGCCCCGGGGATGATAATCAAGACAGGCAATTGATGTTGCTCAGCCTCGGACACGAATGTTTGTATGGTATCGAGAAATTCCAGCAGTATATTCGTATCGAGTACGACGATTGTCCATCGGTCGCTCAGCGGGACCTTGGCAAACATGGAGTTACTCAAATAAACCGCGGATAGGGAACTCCGGTCGTGGCTCGGCAGACGCACCTGCATCTCAACGTCCATATTCGTGATCTCGTCGATGGATCGAAGGGTAGCATCAAGCTGGGTCATTTCTGTAGCTGTGGCACATAAATGTCTCCACAGAGAGCAGTAGTGCAGCAGGTGGAATGCTACTTACCATCATAACTATTAGGTGCCCCATCAAACATGAACGAATGGCCGCTTCTTGAAGACTGCATTGTGAGGCGTGGTGCAAGTATAGCAATGGTAGCAACAAGCACGACTATCTTTTGGTCTCCAAGTTTTAGGTCCGGTTTGAGGACAAGGGACGGTGGCAATGAGGTCGAAAACAAAGGTACGCCCGCGGCACTTACTTCCTCATGTTCGTACAACGAACACGAGCATTCAAATCCACGCTGATATACGAGTTGTCAACATTTCTAAAGAGAATCCGGCATTGATATCTTATTACTGGGGTGCAAAATGCAATAATACAAATGGCTTAAAGACCCATGCTTATGAATAAACTACTCCAATAAAGATGTCAGAGGAGACTGATTGCAGAACTCATGAGGAAAGCGCGAGCTTCTTCATGGGAGGCGTACCGTCCACCTCGTGGGCGGGATAAACGTCAGAACTCTGATCGTCATTGACGATCTTACGCTTAAGCATAGCACGTTTTGCATCAGGCGAAGGTGATAATGAAGTCCGTCGACCGTTTCCCTTCGGGGGTGTCGAACGAACACCAACCACCTCTGGCGTTCGCGAGCGACTACGACCTGTACCATCTCGCAGCCGCGCTGCAAGGTTCTGAGCAGAGGTCATAGCTTCTGAATGACACGTCGCATGGTAAATCTATACGCAAGTTACCAACGGAAAGCAGCGGAGAAAGACATGACCACATACCCTGTCGTCTCTCTTAACGGCATTCCTCCACACCCACTCTTCGTCGTCCTCCAAGAACTCAGATTTCATGGTTTCCTTACATATTGGACATGATATTGACTTGGCCTCGTCGCCCGGCGGGACCACAACAAATCGTGCACGAAGTTCGGCATCACGCTGCGCAGCCTCGGCAGCAGCTGCCGCCTTCAAAGAACCGGGTCTAGAGCCATCGGCTCGACGTTTTCCCTTTAAATCTGATGTTCCTTCATGAAGCCAATCCTACATCGTATGCCTTAGCTTTCAATCGAACCAGAAGTACGAAAAGTTTTCATACCTCAAGACTAACGAACCAACTCCTGCTGTGTCCACGGCCCTGAGTCTGATTAACTTTCCTGTTCTGTCTGAAGTGCATGTCTAAATGGTCGTCCATGGCTTTCTTTCCCGAAACGTCATCACTAAATCGCACACCACACTGCTTACACTGAGCGGGGAGTCGATCGTAGAGAAATGACATGACAAAGGGCCGTTTTCTGGACAAGATATCTAAGGAAAAGATTGAAATCTAGTGTGAAGTACAACGTACCTAACAACGTCTGCGGTGGTAAGTTTGATTTTCTCAGAAAGGACAGCTTTTCTGTAGGCGCGAGTGGAGTCGCGGCTGAGACTATTGGAAGGAGGAGGTGTCCGTTCTTCTTCCTTATTTGAACCTGCGCCAACCGGTGTACTATCAGCGGAAACGACACCTGCTTTCAAGAGGGCATTATAAAGGTTCGTTATATTATTCGCAGGCGCTGGAGTCGTAGATGGCGGTGAACTGGATTGCGCAGACGACAGAAGAGCGGAGAGGTTCACGGGTTCTACTTTCGTTTGTTCCGATTGATAATTGTATGTTCCGGTGGGCTGGGGTGGGGGTACAGTCGGATAACTTGATTGGAACTGGCGCGTGTAGGTAGGCTGTTGTGAATATGGATACGTGGATGTCGAAGAGGGATATGATGAGGGTGGGGGCGGGGCCGCCAATGCCTGAGGTGGTGCTTGCGGTGGGCGCGTTAGTGATCGCAACTGACCGAGGATCTGTCGTAGTTCGTCCTGAGAAACTCCGGCTTCTACCAGTTTCCGCAACTAGATCCGTACATGGAATAAGATACAATTCATGATAAGTCTACAATCTCTCACCTGTTGCAAGACTTCAACGTGTTTCTGTGTTGTCACGTCCCAGGGATTGGCTTGAAGAGTTCTCTCCTTCTGACCTAAAGTAAACTCGAGCTCACTAAGGACCTGAACCTTGGAGACTTGGCCAGATGCATGTCCCTATGCAACAAGCCGTGATGATTGGGCGTTGGTTGATTGAGAGGGGATAGAAGTACTCACGTCCACCGATGAGGTAGAGTCGCCACCCCAAATACCCCGTTCGATTGCGAGTTGAGTTATGACACCAAAGAGTTCCTTACCGCTCGGTGCACCAGTTCTCCAGGTGAGGAGCATTTCTTCCATTTTACTGCGAGTTGCCTGGTCCACCTGCTGATAAGTGTCCAGGAAAAGTGGGATAACGAGGGGCGCGAAATGGCGCGCATACGGGTCAAAGACATTCTTTGAGATGGCATCGAGGAGATAGAACGTGGGCAGCTTCATCCAAGGAGGTACCTGATATGGAACAAACCAAAAATGGAAAGATGAGTCAGCTACTTGGCTGCGGAAGGGAGGGAAAAGAGCAAAAACAAGCAAAGGTCGAGTTCTACGGCAGGAAGCGACGTGTTCTCATGGAATCGTCCTCTTCATACCGCTGTCAACAGCGGCGCCCTTCAGTGGGGCGATGAGAGGTAATCTTTGCTCAGACTACATGAAGAGGTCTATATACATCATTTGCAAGCAACAGACAACCCTGCCAAGCGAAAAGACGCTCGTCCATCCCATCCGCTGTGATCAAGTAAAAATTTCATTGCAACGGATCAAAGGCTCACCCTTCGGATGTGCGAGTCGATGCACTGTGCGACCACATCGCCCCATCTTGAATATTCTTGAGCGAACATGGATAGCGTCTGAATTATCGGCCTGGAGTTAATGGTAAGTTCTGCCAGACGGGCAGTAAAATCACGTCGGAACGAGTTGGGATCCACATGATATATTGGAGGGGCAGGTAGTGGTGGTTGCTGGTAGGAATATGCTGCTAGGGCAGACTGATAGCCTGGTGCTGGATAAGTGACCTGCCCGTAGGCGGGGGGTTGAGAGTACATCGACATGTCACTTCAAGCTTATGACGCCGCAAGTTCTTGCCAATGTTACACGAGTTTCACCTAGAACCGCCAAGCGAGAAGACTCTGAATTTTAATATTTCACTTAAAAGTGACGGTGGCCGGAGCTCCCAATGAACGGTGATGGTGGGTGAAGGTAAAGAAGCAGATGCACCGCGCTTTGCTTGGAAATCGCCGCCTTATGTTGATTCAATCTCCGACCGCGAACAGCCGGTTAGCCCGCTCGCTGTGCAAAAGTGTAGTGTACCAAGCTCAACGACCCCAAGAACAACAGCGACCACACAGTAAGTCGGTTTCGTGGCGTTCAACGATGATGATCCACTCGACCTTCTCGTGTCTCCTCTGTCATGGACTTCATTTCATGCAGCCTGGCATCATGAAACCGATGGATTCCATCAGCCACCCAAGGATAACTTGTTGCTAACTGCGCTGTGTCTCAGATGCGCGACGTCCTCAAGACCGAAGAACTCGATATTCCTGAAGATGTCACTGTCGAGATCAAGGCTCGGGTCATTAAAGTGACTGGCCCACGGGGCTCTCTCACAAAAACCGTTCGTCATGTCGACATGGACATCCGAGTAGTCAAAGCCGGAAAGAACAAGACGAAAGTTATCTTGGCTGTCTGGCAAGCGGGACGCAAGCACGTTGCCTGTCTAAACACTATCCGAAGTCTGATCAACAATATGATCATCGGGGTGACAAAAGTATGCCACATCCATCTTTGCACCGAATACAACGCTGACGCGGGAACCAGGGCTTCCTCTACAAGATGCGTGCAGTCTATGCTCACTTTCCCATCAACACCATCATACAAGATAACGGGCGAAAGTTGGAAATCGTAAATTTCCTAGGGGAGAAGGTACGTCTGACGAGAAGTGCGCCGGGAAATGTAAGTTAATTCTTGACAGGCTGTTCGGCACGTCGATATGTTGGACGGTGTGACAATAGCAGAGTCGAAAGCACAAAAGGATGAGCTAATCCTGGAGGGCAATGACGTTGAAAATGTCTCGCAATCAGGTATTTCAGCAACCAAAATGGATGAACCAGCAACTGACAGGTTTTCGCAGCCGCATCGATCCAGGGTAGCTGCAAAGTGCGGAACAAGGATATCCGTAAATTCCTTGATGGTGTCTATGTTTCGGACCGGACGACGGTGGTCACGGACTAAAGAGGTGTTGAAACTGGATGGGTTGGACACCATACTCAAAAGCCATGCTAAGTATGCGGTAATCTCCAACAGCTTTGTATGATCACGCATGCTATGCCATTCATTATTCCATCTGCATGATATATGACAGCATAAACCAACTAGTCCGTGGAAAGTTCACGGAATAAAAGGGATCCATGTGCCAACTCGACGCCGATAAGCTTCATAGTCGTTGCCAAAGAATTGCACCAGAGCCTTCTCTTCAGCTGTGGGAGATAATCAGAGAACGGACTGGACGAAGCAGGAAACAGACCTCGTGTGCGTCGGTAGAAGAACTTCCAAAGGATTATGGCAAAACCCATGAAGGTGACTGGATTTTGCAACACCATTTGTGTGCCTAAAGCCCAGTAGAAGAAACCGGCATAGGAGGGATGACGGAACCACCTGGCACAATGTTGGATCAAAACCGCATGACTTTGATGTCAAGATGTTGACGTACGCGTATACTCCGTCGGTCACTAGTTGATGGGAGTCCCGTTTACGGAATGCGACTGAATGCGAGAAATTGGTGGATGCATGCATCATTGCAGTTGTCCTCAGCGCCTGTCCGACAGATACCAGGAGGACACCTATCGTACTTACTCAGGAAAATGGGCAAGTCATTGCATGAGTGACGCACCGATAGTAGAAATGTATGTGAGTGACTTTGATGAGGGAAAGAAGAACAGGGTAACAAGGTATTCTGCGAGTGCAATACCGTTTGCGACATGATACAATGCGCCATTTTCAAGCAAGAAAGCTGAAGAGAATTGAGCCGTAGAGCCACGTATTGTAAAGAATTGGACGTGCTCACAGTCCACACTACACTTTTCTAGATTCCAACCGGCAGTCACTGCGAACTCACCCCAGTGGAAAGCCGACCACGCTCCAACGAAGAAGCCGAGCTGATATGTAGCCCACCAGGGTGATGGAAAGCCACCTTGTAGGAACAGGGAAAACCCAAGGGCAAAGGAGCCCCCGAGCAGGAATGATATCGTGGACGCTGCGAGTGGGGTATTCGGAATGTTGCCGTGTGGCTCTATGTTCACAGGAATTGTCACCAAGGGATGATTCATGTTCCTGCGTTCCTGTATACGTCGTTCAAAGGCATCCTCTTGGATGTCTTGCATGTTAGAGCAAGCTTAGTATGTTAGGTGATTTGTTTAGCGTTTGCCTTTATTAAGACGGCCTTTTGTTTTCTTCCAGCTAGGCCCCAGCAGGGCCATGCTGCGTTATCACTTCCCCCGGAGATGTAACACCCATCGTGCTAGCTTTGGCTTACCCATACTTCGTTCCTTTGCATCCGTGGCTCGAAATGAGACTTCCGACACCAGAAACATGGCACTTGTAGCTCACATTGGTACGTATGGACGGATTGTGTTCTGGAGGCCGCATTTGACGTCTCGTCCAGACTCTGGTAAAACGACGTTAACGGAGTCCATTTTGCACAAGTCATCCTACATTCCATCCCCCGGCTCCGTCGACAGCGGAAGTACCACTACTGACTTCCTGCCTGCAGAGAGGGAGAGAGGCATAACTATACAGTCTGCAAGCATCCCAGTCAAATGGAAAAACTGGAATTTCAATCTCATTGATACTCCAGGTCATGCCGACTTTGGTATGGAGGTCGAGAGCGCTAGCCGCGTGGTCGATGGTGCTGTTGTGTTAATAGACTCGGTCGAGGGTGTCGAAGCGCAGACGAAGGGTGTATGGAGGCAGCTATCCAAGTGCGCATTTCACGGATTCGTTTGACTCCATACCGACACCAATATTCAGATACGATGTAGCCACCCGGATGGTGTTCATGAATAAGCTTGACCGACCAGGAGCGTCTTTTAGATCTTCATTGCTATCCCTCTTAACCCACAAACTACATGCGAACCCTTTAGCCATTACGCTCCCATTGGCGTCCATGAACCAAGAAAATTACTCTCGGGCGGAGCCCGGTATCGAAGGCTTGGTGGACCTAGTAAAATGGGAGCTTTGGAGATGGACAGAAGATGGAAGTCACACCTGTGATCCCCTCCCGTTGGTTAAAGACAACTCAGAGTTCGCGGAGATTTTCCCGACTCGTCATCCCATCATCCCCCACTTGGTAACCGCTCGGACAGCGCTCCTGGAAAACCTTGCGATGTTCTCCGAAGATCTCATGGATCGACTCCTTGGTTTCCCATCTGACCCGTACTCTTATCTACAAGTACACCCCACGGAAATAATACCTCACTTGCGAAAGGCGACCATCGAAAATCAGATTCTTCCTGTGTTATGTGGTTCTGCCGTCAAAAGTATCGGTACGGAGTTGGTCATGGATTACGTTGGACATCTACTCGCGAGTCCTCTCGACGTACGCTTGCAAGTTGAATCGCCAGATGCCCCGGTGCGATTGTTGGCTTGGAAAGTTGCTTGGGACAAACGAAAAGGATGGATGACATTTATACGAGTATACTCAGGTGAGTCTATGACCGACTACGGGGCCCCTTTCCAATGTCCGTGTCACCTAGGGACTCTCAAGCGTCAGAGGACTATATACAATGTCAACACGGGTCAGAAAGAGCAGATTTCAAAACTTCTCTTGCTATATGCCTCAAACGCAGAAGAAGTAGATTCTCTTCCATATGGATCCGTTGGAGTCGTTCTCGGCCTCAAGCACACCCGCACTGGAGACACCCTTGTTGACACGCGTGACCCCGGAAAACATAATTCCTCTCAAGTGTCACTTCGAGGGGTCACACCACCTCCGGCCGTTATGTCAGTCTCAGTCATACCCAATTCCCACTCTGACCTCGACCCGGTCCAAGAAGCCATCCGCTCGTTAATTCGTACGGATCCCTCAGTCCGCATGGACAATCAGGAGGGCCAAATCCTGGTCCATGGCCTTGGCGCCTTGCATCTAGAGATCATCGAAGGTCGGTTGAGGGATGAATGGGGCGCTAAATTCGAGTTTGGTAACCGTCAAGTCAGCTACCGAGAGTCAACGAATTCCACCATCTCCGCGTGTTTGGAAGAGTGGTCAACAGATATCGCTGGGAAGGCAACGACCGTCAAGATTGCACTATCAGTAGCACCCCTTGGAGGGGATGAACAAGGTGATTTAGCATTCGATGGTAATCTCGTGTTGGATGTCCGTGGCCAGCCGCTCAAGGCGCCTGATTTGTATTCAAGCCAACTTGATCCATTAGCGAACCTCGCTCGTGGTATTGCAAGTGCCCTCTCCAGTTCCCCTCACACGTCCCTCCCATTATCGCATGTCAAGGTCCAGATAACGCAATACATTCTTCCCCGCCAGGCGCCACCATCCATCCTCACCGGTGCATCCTCATACATATTGCGATCGAAGCTCAGAGAGGCGGGAAGGGGTCCTATCCTTGAACCTTATGTCAACCTCAAAGTTTCCGTCCACGTGGATACTCTCGGCAAGGTCGTCAAGGACATCACAGAGAATGGGGGTGAAGTTCTTGACCTTTCCAGCTCGTCGGCAGCAGTTGATGAGGATGGGGATCCATATCCCTCGGATGGGTTGTATATGCCTCCCGAGGAACTTTCGCCTTCCTCGACATCTCTCAGGGTATCCGCGTCCGCATCAGCTCTACCACAAGCAAAACGAACAATCTATGCCATTGCTCCACTGAGTCGAATGTTGGATTATTCCACGCGATTACGTGCGCTGTCTGGAGGCCATGGTAGCTTTGACATGACGAACGCGGGATTCCGACAAGTAGCAGAGCCTCGCAAAATTGAGATATTAAGAGAGATCGGACGCGCTTAATACATATGGTAGACGTTTTTACTGGTCAATATCATCCTAGAACAATTCCCTTACTTCATCCGCATCCCCAAACAATACCGCCCCATCCATATCGTCATCGTCGTCAGCAGTGATAGCATGCATGTGGCCCGCTGCGTTGAGCGTCTGACTGAAGTTCATGAGGTCATCGTCACTGTAATCGTTATCTCCGGTTTTTGATATTGCATCATGGAAAAGAGGCACTGGAGGGAGAGTCCTTTCTCTTGCAAAGGGTGCTTCACTCGGCGCCCTGTCGTACTCCGGAAGGAACAGAGGCGTCTTCGCTCTCTCTCCTGCTATAACAGATCCGTCGGACGGCAGGAGCGATGGCTCCAAGCTTCCACGCCGAAATGACGTTCCGAGACCCACCGACCGCAGTCTGGTTTCTGCGCGTACAGGTGGCCACGGCTCGACGACTACACAAAGACAATGGCCAGATATAGGGAAAGATTGGTATTTGAGCTTGAGAAGGGGCTTTGGCTTCGTTTCTTCTTCCTCGACATCAAGTTCGATATCCGCCGGATCAGATGAGACGCTTGGTTGGTTGCTCGCGTCCGATGCAACGGCACCTCCGTCTTCGACGACCAGACTTGGTCTGTCAGCTTTCTCAGCGATCTTGTGGGAAGAGCAGTTCAACTTACACACTGGGATCTTTGGAAGATCCCCCACCCATTTCAGGAGACGGAGATTCCATCGCGTCATCCTGACGCATACCCTCTTCGTCGTCGTCGCGTTCCTGATATGCATCAGTGACGATGCGACGTTGTTTGCGTACAGGGCGAGGCTCTCTTAGTATGGGATCGGCGTCATCCATGTCTTCTTCACTCTCCTCAGCGGACCACTCATCCTCGTCAAGATGGCTTTGGGGAATTCTGTCTTTTCCTTTAGTCTCGGCACGTTTGCGTTTGCTTTGCTCGGCAGACACTTGTGTTCTCGATCGTTTCTTTGGGGGGTTCCGATGATCTGCAAGTCGCGGAGAGGTAGACTGGGGAGCTACTTCCGGACGAAGGGGCGCAGTGACAAAATACCTAGACTTAAGATCTCATGAGGTTTCGGAGGTTTTTGAATCGACACGTTTGCCTACCTTGAAGAGAACTGTGTGAGGCTCGGTCTTCCGAAAGAAATAAGCAAACTGGTAGGTTTCTGTGATGCAACTGCATGAGTGAACAAGCAACCAAGCCAACGAGTGTACACGGACCTCCACGGTGGACCTCCACGGTCCCTCGTTTGCTACCAGGCGCGGCTCCTGGGCCAAAGTGAACATCCTTTTCTGCCTGAAGTTTCGGGATGACTCTGCGAGAGCTGGTCAACAAATTTGGCGCGTCGTAGTGGCAGATTTCAACGCACAGTGGTCTCAAGTCTGCAAGTACATGTTGCAGGACTACATCCGACATCCAATCAATGTGTCGTTCATCGAGGTAAAGCTGGTCAGTACATTCGTCAGGCCGACGCGCAAGACACGAAGGGGATCGCTGACGAATAGTGGAAGAACGATATTCGTGGATATGCGCAAATAGTACGCATTTCTTGGCCTAAAGGTCATTATTGTAGACTGGAACCGGAAGTTCAAGACAGGAGGCGTTGATACCGTGACGGCGGTTCGGCTCACCAAAATCCGGATCGAAGACTCGGAGTTCACATTAATTTCTGTCACAACAAAGTACAAACGGAGCATAGTAGAAAGTTTTTAACGGACGAAGGTAATTCAACAAAGACGAACGGAGCAAGCGCTATGTACTGTACAACTTAATGCTTTATCCAACGTGAGTAACACACATTTACACATCGTTGATATCAACACCAGGGCCTGAGATGATGGCCTTGATGACGCCCTTGCCGTCGTCGCTCCTTCCATTGAGGGTAGTTTGGAATGCGAGAGGGGAGTTCTCGAACGGGAAGCTGACGTGGAGTATTGTCAACGCTGGAAGAGGATTTGGGCAGAAACTGACCGATGTGAAACTAAAGGCTTCAAGTCTATCTTGCCTTGAGCAACTAGAGCAATAGCCAATGGATAATCTCCAGGCTACAGCCGATCAGTTTTCAGAAGAGAATATAGTACAAGACGAAGAAACGAACGCCGTAGCGGAAAGATCCTTTCATAACTAGCTCTTTCGCGACCACGGTACTCATATCAATGGTGATGTCGGATGGGCCCATGCCAACCTTGGGGAGATGAACCGTGAATGAAATCACCACCGAGAAGTTGCGCGCTCCAAAATTCACCTGCACGTATGTCCCTCCAGTTTTCACGATGCGGATACCAGTCTGAATAGAAACCTCAGCGCCGGACGCGTCGACGACAAGATCGATAGCAGTAAGACCGCGCTCTGCAATACCAAGCTGCTGTTTCAGCGCCGCTGCTGAACGTTTAGAGTATGCAATTCGACTCTCATCCTGTGCCACCGGGGGAGGCTGATATACGTCCGTGGCAACATAGGATTTCGCAAACTCAAGGCGACCCGATACGATGTCGACTGCGATAATACGGGAAGCTCCAAGGGCCTTCGCCACAGCCATGCAGAGGATCCCAACAGGACCACAGCCAAAGACAGCGATTGATTGATTTGTCTTGAGGCCCCCGAGTTTTGACACTGCGTGGATGGCGACAGACAACGGTTCCATCTTGAGTAGTGGAAGTAAGTCCCCGAAAGTCACTCATGTGTGCAGACTCTCACCATTGCGCCATCTTCAAGGGTAAGATGGGAGGGGAGGGGATAAACAAGATCTGAGGGAACAGCGTAATAGCGACCAAGCGTGCCATCGTGGGGTGGAGTGGCGGCAAATTTGACGTCGGGGCATAGCTGTGCAAATGGAGAACATCAATCATTCGCATGGGTACCACAGAGTGGGTATCGACCTGGTATCTCCCCTCCTTGCAAGCATCACACGTTCTGCACGTAGCGCCAGGCTCGATGGCGACACGGTCACCTGGTTTGAGGTGGGTTATAGAAGACCCAACTTGAAAACCTGATAGTCAACACCGTGACAGCTGTTCGACGGCTAAGATGATACCTTTAGAAACGACACCAGACGACTCGTGGCCAAGTACCTCAATGGTAGGAAAAATTGGCACAAGAAATGTGGTCTATACATTATGGGACAACGAACCATGTCAGACCCGGGTGTAAGTACATAGTCCCCGATTCTTCCGTGCACGAGGAAGTGAATCTGGATAAACAGTTAGATGCAATCACAAGCATCTTGATAGACGTCACATCAGATCCACAGATCCCTGCAGATGGCCACAGATCAGGTCAACGGAAGTTGAGAGCAAGAGTTCAGACACACCAGTCTTCTTCACTTCCACGAGGACATCGTGAACACCGACTGACTTGACAGTTAATGTATGCTTCCAGATGGTGGAGGTGTCTTGAACTCACTTTCTGGGATCGGGCGTTGCTCGAACTCAGTATGGTGAATATTCTTGAGGACGAAAGATGTATTGTCTGACAACGACATGGTGGGCGATTAGCGGACTAAGAGGAAGTGGGGACAGAGAGGTAGGGATTTAAGATTGCTAAATGTGTACACGGGCTGGACGGTCCGTGTACCTGCTC
This sequence comes from Boletus subluridellus, assembly GCA_038092575.1. Taxonomy (NCBI): domain Eukaryota; kingdom Fungi; phylum Basidiomycota; class Agaricomycetes; order Boletales; family Boletaceae; genus Boletus; species Boletus subluridellus. The sequence continues at coordinate 12,118 of JBBPQN010000112.1, read as the reverse complement.
AGATGATTGAGCAAGACACGCTATGTTACACAGATTCCGTAGTGTGCTTTTCTAGATATTCCAGAACAGCGCACGCTAGACTTTCAGTCCTAATGGACAAGTTCTCCCCGAGCGCACGCTACCACTGGAAGATTTTTATTTCATTGCTATCCAAGACTGTCTGTCACCCAGAAAGTTCTATTTTCTAACCTCTGAGTTGGGCTTAAGTCAATCATGTGCCAAACTCTTGGCGCCGGTCAACCACCAATGAGACGATATTTATCCGACCCCACGCTCGCCTCAATCGGCTGTCAGATCGGCTTTCGCGGACATTTCTCAGTCTTATGGGACATGGTGCAAAAGTGTTTCCATCTCACCGATATGTCTGGGAATGATACTGTACGCTCATTCAATATCACCCCCAGGCGCATTTGAACTGAATGTCCCTGCACGGTGCGTACAAATCCCTATCACGAGAGAAAACAATGATTCAGTGGAATATCAACCTCATTCAAGTCCCTACCTTGAGCGGGGAGGTCTATCTTTCAATCCCAAGATGATTGGTTACGACAAAATTGCACTTTGAGACTAGAATTATCACACATCCCTTGACACATCCAAAGCAAATAATGATGTTTATAGTATCTTCAGGACATTCCCCTGGATCCTGCAGTTCGGGATCTTAGTCCCATACGTAAAAGTTCCACCGCGGGAGGACATGAGAAATGGAATGACCCACTGTTATCGAGAAAGCCGAGGTCGAGGGAGAAACCTTCTCGTGACGGCGTGGCATGCATTTCTGAGGCAGTTACAATAGTCCCGGTCATGGGTAGTGGGACCGGTCATGACTGGTTGTACCAGGTTCTCGGCCAAGTCCTGTGACAGTGCAGCTGCGCGGTTCCATCAAAAGTGAAACATTTTTGCAATAATAGAGTAAGACTCAGGGGCACTGATTGTATGTTTTCACAAGCGATTGGGAGACCTTGCTTGGCTGGTGCGAAGACGAGGAGACTTGTAGGACTAATGCGGATTTGCGGGGGAAAATGAGCAGAGGATTCACATGAACATGGGCAAGTTATGCGACGATGGGTAGCGCAGATCAGATATGATAGATAACCGTCGACTCAGGGCAGGCGCCTCGAATATCTCAAAATCGCGCCTTTGCGCACTCTCCCCCCTCAACTCACTCTTTCTTTTCTTCTTTATCCTTCCCTCATCCAACATGGTATTGTCCAGTGTCCTTGGCTTCCCCCGCATCGGTGCTGCACTCCTCCTGCTCGTTCTTTTCGATTCCCCACTGACATAACCTCACCCAGGTGCACACCGTGAAGTTAAAAAGGCCGTTGAGGCCTACTGGGCGGGCAAACTCTCCGCAGCTGACCTCCAGAAGGCTGCTGCCGATGTTCGAAAGACCAACTGGAACAGCCTCAAGGAACGCAACGTTGACTTGATCCCCAGGTTTGTTACTTGTCTCCTTGGTTGGTATACGTCCTCATTCTTGGTCAGTGGTGACTTCACGCTCTACGATCACGTCTTGGATCATTCCGCGGCTTTCAACGTCATCCCTAAGCGCTATGTCGGACTTGGTCTATCCGATCTCGATGTATTCTTCGCGCTGGGTCGTGGACGTCAAGCCGATGGTGTTGATGTCCCCGCTTGTGAAATGAAGAAGTGGTTAGTAACTTGATTTGCTTTACTTTGTTACTATCGCTCAGTCACCACTACGTTGTAGGTTCGACTCCAACTACCACTATGTTGTCCCAGAGCTCTCCGAGGACACCGACTTCAAGTTGTTGTATAACAAAGCCCTTCAGGAGTATAACGAAGCCAAAGGCCTGGGAGTCACTACTCGTCCAGTGGTTTTAGGACCAATTTCTTACCTCGTCCTCGGAAAGGCTGCCAAGGAAGCATCTGCTAACTTCCAGCCTATTTCCTTACTCCCCAAGATCTTGCCCATCTACAAACAATTGTTGTCGGAGCTCAAGGCTGCTGGTGTCAGCTCGGTCCAGGTTGACGAGCCAATCCTTGTTCTTGACAAAACCTCAGGTCTTGACAAGCAGTACGCCACCGCATACGCTGAATTGGTCCCTGTCGCTCCTCAGATTGTTTTGACGACCTACTTCGCTCGTCTGGATTCCAATGTCAACTTTATCGCCAAGCTTCCTGTCGCTGGTCTCCACATCGACCTGACCCGCGCACCCGGACAGCTCGATGATGTTTTAGCAGCGATCAAATCTACCCAAATCGTTCTGTCTCTTGGTGTCGTTTCCGGGAGAAACATTTGGAAGTCCGACTTTGCGGCCGCAATCAAGCAAGGCCAGAAGGCCATTGACACTCTTGGACAAGATCGCGTCATCATTGCGACATCGTCTTCTCTTTTGCACACCCCTGTAACCTTGGCCAACGAGAAGCAGTTGACTGCACAGCAGAAGGACTGGTTCTCCTTTGCATTGGAAAAGGCTGTGGAAGTCGCGACCATCGCTGCCGTTCTTTCTGGTTCCCAGGACCAACAGGTGGCAGCTGCTCTGGAGGCGAACAGAATTTCCATCGCTAAGCGTCGTGAATTCGAGCATACATCCGATGACGCCGTCCGCAAGCGTGTTGCTGCCATCACACCTGATATGTACCACCGCAAGAGTCCATTCGCCGCTCGCAAGGACGGTCAGGCCAAGAAGCTTCAGCTGCCCAAGTTCCCCACGACCACAATAGGTTCCTTCCCTGTGAGTATTCTATCTTTTGCGGCCAGGATGACGTTTTTCTGACGATCTCCCCACAGCAAACCAAGGAGATCCGTACTGCTCGTGCCAGGCTCGGCAAGGCCGAGATCACTGATGCTGAGTATGAAGATTTCATCAAAAAGGAGATAGAGCTCGTCGTCCGCTTCCAGGAGAAGGTTGGGCTTGACATTCTCGTTCACGGCGAACCAGAGAGAAACGACATGGTTCAATACTTCGGTGAACATTTACACGGTTTTGTCTTTACGCAGAATGGATGGGTCCAGTCTTACGGCTCTCGGTAAGTGACCCGACTTGCACTGTCAGCTTGACCTGATGGACTCCTTGCAGCTACGTCCGACCTCCGATCATCGTTTCCGATGTCAGCCGTCCCAATCCCATGACCGTGAAATGGAGCAGCTATGCACAGAGCATCACCAAGAAACCCATGAAGGGTATGCTTACTGGTCCCGTCACAATCTTGAACTGGTCATTCCCTCGCGATGATGTGCCACGCAAGTTGCAATCTCAGCAATTAGCATTGGCGCTTCGTGATGAAGTCGTTGATCTCGAGGCTGCTGGTATCGCTGCCATTCAAGTCGATGAGCCAGCCATCCGAGAGGGTGTAAGTTAATTTGAAAGATAAACGCGCGAGTTGTCTGACGTCCATACCAGTTGCCTCTTCGTAGCTCTGACTGGGACGAGTACCTGGAATGGGCGGTTGACACCTTTAAGCTCGCTACAGCGGGTGTCCGTGATGACACTCAGACTCATTCCCACTTCTGCTACTCCGACTTCGGCGATATTTTCCCGTCTATTAAACGTCTTGACGCCGATGTCATTTCTATCGAGTTCTCGAAGAGCGACATGAAATTGTTGCAAACCTTCAAGCAGTACGGTTACTCCAACCAGATCGGTCCTGGTGTCTACGACATCCACTCTCCACGTGTTCCCAGCGAACAAGAGATCAGAGACCGTCTCAAGGCCACCCTTACCATTATTTCTCATGATTTGACGTTCGTCAACCCCGACTGTGGTCTGAAGACACGTGGTTGGAAAGAGACCGAAGGTCACTATTCCCTTCATTTACACCTCAAAAGTGGACTGATTCTTCTCCGCAGCTTCTTTGACCAACCTGGTCGCTGCTGCTCGCTGGGCCCGTGAGAATGCCTAATTTTCCATCATTGCGCTTCAACAGCGCCCATGAAGTGGTTAATTTATCAGGGCCTTCTCGCGTTAGGGGGCTTTGCACTTGACCTTGGGTAGTTGTGTTGCGATCATATTATGTCCGGTCCGGTGGGAGCATCGAGAGACGGATGTTGCTTTGTGGGCCCGTCGGGTGTCTCCTCGGGAGGCAGGAACTTGACGTGGTTTTGAGCGTAGTAGTCGGATTTCAACAATCCTTAATTGTAGTGTATCTTAACCTCAATGCAAGCACGTAAATTTCCTCAGTTAGGGGGAGAACACCATATCAGTTGAATGTTGTCAACTCCACTGTGAGGGACGTAGTAAATATCTAAATGATGAGTGCCATGAAACACACATCCTCAAGTGAAACGAATGGAATTTATGCAATGTGTTACCGATAGCTGTGCGCGATATGGTGCAGAACGGTGTCAGTCAAGTCCAATGTGTAGATATGAGTATGCTAATGCTAATAGGTTAGTCAGTGATCGTTAATCAATTCATCATGCACAGTCGAGCCTCGCATATTCACTAGGTTATCTCCCGACAAGCGATGTTCTTCCTGCTAGGTAATCCTAGTAGGTCCAGACGAAGTAAGGCGGAGAAAAAAGGAACTCACACTCGGGAATGATACGCTACGAGCCTCGTTCTTTCCACGGGCGAACATACTGAGCAATCTTGGTCGACTCTGTTGACGCTTTCTACCCAGCTCTTCTTGTTCAGGTGAATCAAGCTCTGCGGCTTCCGGTTCATCCACGAGCGCCGACCCGGTCAAGCTATTGCCGAGGGCGAGGATATTGGGAGCACCCCCACTTGAAGATGATCTTCGTAGTCCATGGTCCCGTATCGTGGCGTCAGCAACGTTCTTCTTCCCTCGAAGAATAAACTTCTTGGACGAGGGGCGGGAGTCACTCTGCGAAGCGTTTTTGGATGGAATTAGTTTCGTCTTCGCAAAAAGTTCACGAGCAACTGGGAGGACTGGGACGAGTGGTTGGTGGAAGGCCATGCGGACCCAGCCTCTCCAAGTAAGATCGCTAGGTAAGAATTGATCGACCAGTTCTTCAAACTACGACGAATGGATAAGCAATCATGCAAGATAGAGAAAGACGCATACACTCCAAGTCTGGTTGCGGAACTCCAATGTATGGGTACGAATCCGTGCATCGCGGCACTCAAAGGACTCAGCCTTCATTATACTCAGCAGGAGTTCGATGCTGGTTGAAGAGTTGAGTCAAAGCAAATCAAAATTGCTATATCACCGACCTCGAAATTTTCACTAAAATGAAGGTTTTCTGAGAAGAACGTGTTTTCATTTCCACAGCGTCATCTTTTCCAGGTTGGTCTTCTCGATTGACCTTCCTAATACTCCGGGAATCCTCATTGACACTCAAATCTGGTGTCGCAGCTCGGCCAAAGGAGGTTTCGACAGGTGTTTTGGTGGATTCAGCAGCCGCGCTACGCAAATCGGTGAACGATCGAGAGGATCCCAGTTTTCTCAGACCTGGCACAAGCCTGTTCGAATCCAATGATCGGCGTGGTTTTTGCAACAGTAGCGCCGACTCCAGGGAAGATCTGGGGGGAGGTTGTTCCGAAGGGCGATGCGATTCAGGTAAATCACGAATCGTATCCGTCTGATTCCTCCCCCGCCGAGCTGGCCAGACATATTCCATGATACGCTGGCCAAGGCGAGCATCGAGCTGGAGACGAATGGGATGAAAGTCGAGTTGGAACTTCTCATAAATTGTAATCCCGCCGACAGGCGCAAGCACCATCCAATCAGCGTCGAGGAAAAGAGCTCTCTGCCCATACAATCAGAGCCATTCAAAATACTCAAGAATGAAAATACCTTGTAAAGTGGGTGATTAGAAGGTTCCTCGTATTTTGAGACGATTTCTGTCCAAACTGCATTCGGAGACCCATCGAAAGCCTGTAGGTCACCAACCGTCAAGCGGTTGACAGTGGAACTATCCTGTTTGCTCAACCACGAAAAGTCTATATTGCGCACAGCAAGTTTCGCGAGTAGGTCCCGATCATCGTCCAGCATCCTCCAGGAGATTTCTGACGAGGAGGCTTGTAGAAGAAGAGCGGATTTATGGTCTGAACGACCATCAGTCCCGCTCTGAGCCAACCGTATAGCGTCAAAAATCAGGTTAAGCTCTTCCACTAGTAGGAAGATGTGAGCTTTGAGCTTGAGGATCTGCAACTTTGTCTGAGGACGGTTATCCTGCATTTGGCGACTGACATCGTTATGCGTCTCGAGCGCGCTCCTGAGGCGACTCTGAAGATCGGAGACGACGCTGGCAGCAGATCTTAAATCCGTGAAGTCATATGCGAAAAGCAGCGTTTCCAACTTCTCCAGCCGTGCTTTTTGCGCGACATCTGAAAACAGGACCAGATGCGTGATGATGTTGGAAATAAACTGGAAATGTCGATCGTTTGCCGATACCGTAAAGCGGGGAACATGAACTTGCACCAGGTCCTGGTTTCCGAAAAGTCAGAAATATGTACCAGAACCGTGTCGAATACTCAACAGTGTCGTTCTGCAGATGTGCCTGCCTTCCTCTGTGTGTGTGCTCCGACTTCAAATGAGTGGCGGAAGTCACATTATTGCGAAGTCTGAGTCGATTAAACCGGTCATATAGGCAGTTAGCGTTGGTCTGAGGAACGATGCGGTCGAAGGAATTGCTCTCGCAACGATAATCAAGCAACACCTCCAGAGGAACTGAACCGCTGTCGTATGGATCAGAATCGGTTGGGCAGAAGGTCTGAAGACCATCTAGTGACATGTAGTTCCTTTTCGGATATTGGGAGTCAGCCAAGCTTTCTTCATACGAAAATCGAGTACCTGTGCATAATATGGCCACTGATTGGATCTTCCAAATTGGATGCATCCATTATTTTGAACACTTGCAACTTTGCTTGTACTGCGGCAAGGATCACAACCGAATCCGTATCAACGTTGGACGAGTGTTCGGTGCTCCGCAAAATGATTTGAGGCTTCAACAAGAGGCAAAAGTACCTCTTCCGAAGAACAACACCTTCTTCCCATCCTTCTAAAGGTTTGACGTCGGCTGGATCAGAGGCAACGTCTGTTTGAATGTCCAGCGACGTGCTACCTCGTCCTCCGGCCAACATTTTGCGCAAGGCGGAGGCGGCCGCTTGTGCGGCACCGGCGGGGGCCTTGGATTTCTCAGTACTGTGATCAGCTATCTGACGAACCATGGCTTCGGCTTGGTCTCGGATAAATTTGACAGCACTATCAATCGTGGTCGGTATAAAGAAGTTATACAGCTGCAGTCGCCTACCGAGTCGCCATGTGATACTCATACCCACGGCGGGCTTTGGAGCAATTGTAGTACCGCATCAACACCTATTAAGATGATAAGGTCTTGTACCACTGGACGGGGACAAAACTTACATCGCGAACAGCATTGCACATGAAGAGGTTTGGGGAATGTACCTGATAGACATTCTCAAAATCGGCCCACTCATTAGCGGAGACCATTTCAGCTGGCATATAATAGCTCTCGACATTGCTCTTGCGTGCACCCTCCGGGTATTGGTCTACTGCTTTTAGATGGTTAATATAATCCCGGAGAAGGATGATCATTTTAGCTAAGGGATATTGCCTCTGAAACATGAATCAATAACACCTTTTACGCCTTCCATGATCAAAGCGCACCTGTACAAGTTGGGTCGCTTTTACTTCCTCCTCGGCCATGTGTTGCAATGTTACGATTCGCTGTTCCGCGAGGGAAATCTCTACTTGTGGGACAGCTAGGAAAAAACAAAAATGAGAGATCGGAGTTACATCGATACTGAAAGGTGACGGAGATTCTTACAGGGTTCACTCCCAATCAAACATGTGTGAGTATCCTCATCGCCAAATTTACTGTTCTCTGCTTGGATCTCGGTAACATGGGAGTTCTTCTTGAGATATGTCACCTTGGGGCAGGAAAGTACAGGGAATAACTGGATTTCTGGAAGATTGTGCGCAGGCGACCAATCCGTCTCAACGAAGTCGTCACTATCGAGCCACGACGGAGGAATTTCCGAACTTGAGCAAGCTTGGTCCTTATTGCTGTTGTCGAGGTTGGCGGACAGAGGTACTGATTTTTTAAGAGGTTCGGGGAAAACGGCCAAAAGAGCACGAAGGTCCACGTCCTTGAGGACAACCTCGGCGGCGTAGAATGGTTTATGTCGCACGACCTGAATGCTGTCGGGGACTTTACCCGGCGCGATCGTTTCCTGGTCCCTTTGGTGCATGTCGGCTTGGAAGTGACTGACTTTGGCCTTCAAGCCTACGATGGTTGTGGTCCCATCCTCCCATGACTCTCTGCTGTCATCGATGTACGCATGCGTTATAAATAAGTCTGGTACTGAAATTCGATATTTGAGTGTTGCTAGGTGGCGTGCAAACTTTGGCGATAGTGTCTTCCGGGGGTAAAGGGAACCCTGTCTGATTGGTAAGGATAGCCCATTGTCAAATAGCCCCCACCATGACCAGAAGCTGGCAAACGCCTTTGGGGTGAGGTGAAAACTACTGGGTTGAGGATCGGAGCGGGTTGATCCTTGTCGAAGAGCTGAAGTTATTGAAACCGAAAGGTGGATAAAGTTTGACCGGAAACCGCGATAAGAATCGTGGTCAACCTGCGCTTGTTTGAGACCAATTGGTAATAATTGTAGAAGGAAACTCACCTGACGCTCTGAAGGATCTATTTTCACCAGTTGTACAGTGTGATGTGGCCGGAAATCGAAAAATCGACAGTTACGGTCAAAGGGAGAACCTGTGCACTTCCTACATTCTAGCTTGTTGCACGTGCGCTCGAACACAGCCCCTACGCCAAAGCGAACGCCAGAGCACAGGTTAGCGCACATCTTGACCCAATCGTTCCTTGCAACAATGTGTCCCTGGGCGTGAATGCCCCCAGAGCCAGTCACTGACTCGAACCTAATAGAGGTATAACTCATATCAGACAGACGACAATATTGACTCACTTTGGTATTAGTATGGACATAGAGTCGCTGGTAACCTGCACGAGCTCCCGATCCTTGTTTCGAGAACCGATGTTGATCTGTGGTTCACCTTGCCAACAAAGAGCGAAACCGGCACCATCATTATCCAAGATATACGGATCACGATTGCCTAACAAGGTGTAAACACTTGCGGGCAAATATTTCGACTATTTCCTACCTTTGATGTATAAGCGGACTTCTTCTTTAAACGAAATCTCGACTGTCCAGTGGAAAACCAACCTTAGCTGAGGAACTCGTCAGTCAGGCCATCATCCTATGACGAGAGATATTCTTACCTTGTCCCAAAACCCTATATGTGGGGATGGATCTCGAGTCTCAGGAATTAAGCTATCTAGAACCCTAACAACATCTTGGATTGCCGGACTGTAGCTAACACCCCAAGCGAATGCGGTCGTCTGATCCGTCAAGACTGATACAAGTGGCCGAGCGTATGTCTTCGCCGGCATGAGGGTCTTTGGGACGCGAACTACGAGAGGGTGGCTGTGCGCGAAATCATCTTCGAGACGATCCACAGGGCAAGGAACCCAATCAACCGACTGAGGAGAACCCATTTCCTCAGCGATAACAAGGTTGGAATCAAAAACAAGTGAGGGAGATCCACCATCGCCAGATCTGGAAGGAATATAAAGCAGAGGTAAAGGATAGTCACGGAGTGAAACCTGAACGGCCGCAAGGGAGATACTGAGGTGCATGGGGATAAGCAAAGAGTAGCATGTCTCGTGGGGAAGTCCATTCCCTTGTTCGTGCAGAAAGGAGGCTAAGTGTCCGAGAGAAAAGGTGGGTTGTTGAAGGTGTAGATGAAACCCTGATAGAATAATGCGAAGCAGTGGAGGGATGCGCAAGGTTTTTGCAGGCTTAACGAGATCCGGAGCTTTCGTGGGACGTTTCAGTGGTAATGCGCCATGAAGTTCGCGATGAACTAATTCTTCTTGAGTTATTCGTTCTCGAGTGCGTTGGCGATGCCTGGTTGTCCAATCTAGACTGTGTGCGAGATTCAAACGTTGACGGGCATTTTGGATGGAGACTGAATGTTCTCTGCCAAACTGATAGTCTGTGTTCACGACTGAGGTATCCGCAGCTGCAAGATTTCCCGACATGACCGCCGTCGCCTTTGCGTCGAAAGCTTCTTCCCGATGAAGCCTGGCTCTTGCTGCAGCGAGGCCAACCCTGAAATTAAACCCCAACTGACTTTCAAAGGGGTCATCTGCAGCCTCGAAGCAAAACATTCGACAACTGAAGGTGATATCGGGCACGAGTTTCGCAGACTCGGCCCCTGGAACGGGGATAGGTGAGAATTTGGCGCTTTGGACTACGTGGACTAGATGTTTAATCGCCTTGATGGTGACCACCGCAGCTAGCTGAAGCTCAGCGAAAACATAGCCAGAGGGGACGCGGATCCGTAAGCTATCGCTATCAACCAGAAGAGGACCCTTCAAGGACGGGGCAAGCGACAAAGTGCATCTGTGTAAACGGCCAAGTTCTTCCCAAGTTCCTCCTGGTACTGGAAATTCGACGACCGACTGTCGTTGATTGACTGGGACCCATACAAGCAACGAGTTGATAGAACAGCGAGCATCATGAGGAGTGAGTGTCACATTGAGATAATTTACCCGTGCGACCGCAGTTTCGTCCATGAACCGCAAACGCATTCGAATAGCTTTGACTGTGCCGTGGACATTCAGTATAGTCGACAGTGTAGAATGCGGCGGATATTCTAGCACCCTGGATGAGATTGCACACTGCTGGAGGGTCTGAACTGTCCGTAGTGCAAGGAGAGTTGAGTATATTAGACCAAGTTCAAAGTGTATCAGTGCGTCGTCCACGCTAAATGTCACATCACATGCAGCTCCTGCAGAATTCATGGGGGTTTTCGGGGTGAATTTGACGTCCACGTCAACACCTTTGATTGAGAGGAACTGTTTAGTAACCAGGAGAGGACTGTCTCTCTCCGTGATATATGGGTCATCCACGGAGAATTCATCTGCGGCCGCAGCGCGCATGGTCACGTTCCAGAGCATGAGTTTTCCGACGGTCACATCTGTGCCAGAAGTCTCGGAAATCCTCTCCAGGAGGGCTGCATCGCCAAGTTGATCGACCGGCAGGGACAGTTTGGCCCTGATTTGAGAGTACGACTGAGAAAATGGGAGAGCGTGCCTGTGCTCCGCGTTTAGAGAACTGTACCGCAGTGAAAAACCTGTGCTGAATGCGATTCCGCGCGTGATGTCCTTGTCGGCGTCGGGGTTGATGTCAGAGCCTGTAATAAACAGCACGAATCGCGCAACGGAAAATGAGAGGGCACAACCCAGGGATGGTATTGAGGAGCGAGAGGGTCTTGCTTGTGGGGAAGGCCAACGGGCGGAAAGCAGTGAGAGCAGCACACTCAGAACTCTGAGTCTTTCAGGGTGCCATAACTCAACCATCCCAGCCTCCGTGCAGCAATGAAGATCAACGAATATAGTGCGAGTGTTCAGTGTGGCGCACACAGATTGATCGTCATCATTTGCCTGTCCGAGTCCCGCCAATGTCCCATTAGCTTCCACAGCCTCCATGGAGAATAAGGTTTCACTGCTCGTGCATTCTGAACCCCACCTAGACATACGTCGGGTAGCGATGTTTGAGGAATGGGTGCGTAGTCGCAAGAAGAGTGGGTACAAGACGAAGGTGAAAGGACAGGTCATGCAGAACGGGAGATCCCCATCAAGCGGGAGATGCTGAGTCGAAGTTGCTCCTATATGCAAGTTGGAGGAGGAAGTAAAGACCATCCCCCCAGTTTCCAGTTCCACTGAGAATGGCTCATCGACTCCAAGAACATCGGCAAATATAACGCGTGCGGAAACGCATTCTACCCTCACATTCACAGTAATCCGGGGAACCGGGGAGATGACAGCTGGTAAAAGGGGCTTCGACTCTCCGCGTGGCACGTTCTCGGGGGAGCTGAGCTCCGAGATTAGATTGAACAACGTGTCATGCCGGTCTGCAAATGACAGAGAAGCGATCTGGACCTCAAGGAGCATGGACGGTAGCTTGGCATCACAGCAAGGAAAGGGGTCGGCAGATGACATTGATGGCCAATCTGACAGCGTAGCGTCGACCGAGGTGGAACCGACAGATAAAATGGGAGGGTTGGATCGAGCCACCCCACCCGGCCTATGCAAGGAAACGCCTTGGATTTTTAGGCGAAACAAGAATGCCCGCGACATGAT
>JBBPQN010000111.1:0-27165 GCA_038092575.1 Boletus subluridellus | reverse complement strand
CTGTGCAATCCTGTTAAAGTCTGGTGTCAGGTACATAAATATACTTTTAATCTAGTGTAACTAGTCTTTCCCAGGCTGGATGAATACTGGGACATTCTGTACAAGGCTAGCCAGATAGGTACCTTGTTGGGGGAGGTTGGACAGGCAAGACAGCTGGCCAGCACTGGCCAGCACTGTCCAGAGGAGGGTTGGTTTGCTGATGTACTCTTAAATGTTAAATGGCGAGTGGTTCGTCATCGCAGGATGTTGGCACTGCATGTATTTTGCTGGCAGTTGACAAGCCTGGTTGTGAATCAGACATGTTGGATGGGCATGTTTCACTGGGATGTTTGTGCACCAGTTTTGCATTTGATGCAGTGGAAGATGGAAGTGTTGTGGATGATTGTCGTTGGTGGCCTGACAGACCATTGATTCTTGTCCATTTCGAAAGCCTCTCTCAATGTTTGCAGTCTGCACCACGTGTAACTTTGGTAAACTTGCAGTTCTTGGCAACACCGGGCCATGGCACATTGTATCGATGTGCCGCACAAATGTTGTAAGCAGGATGTTATTAACTTGCTGTGCAATCATTGATGTGAAGCTTGTTGACAGAACCTCCCTGTGTGATTTCAAGCATTAGTGTGTTGACGAGAGTTTGCTTGGCATGAGTGCATGTATGATGTGCAGTTTGAGGACAATCTGTATTCAGGTATTGCACGAGGAGAGAAAGTTATTTCGGTCACCACGTTATCTTGTTGTCGTTTGGTGGGTGTTGCTAGCGGGCATCATCGAATGCCATTGAAATCTATTTTCGTTAGACTCCCATTGGAGTTGTTGGACTATTTGGATTTGGATGAATGTCAACTTGGTTTCATGGCAGATGCTCATTGTGTAGTGTGTAGTTTGAGTGGAAGCAACTCACTGTTGATGGCTTGGTTGAAGGCTCACATGTGCACAGTTGATTGCGAGACAATGTTTGAGTTTTCTCATGAGGAGCGTTCTGCAAACCATGGGATGTCAGCAGAAGTAGTTGGCATTAAGCGGTCACTTTCCGACAATGTTGTCGAGCAGTGCTCCGAACAGTTCCTGTTTCTGTTGACTGATCAGTTCAAATTCAATATAATTTGCGAATGGCAAGCAAGAATGCATCCTGATGTGGTATCATTGATTGCATGTGCTGTGTGTGTGTCATATCCTGGAAATTCAGTAAGTCCAACCCCAGTCCTCCGGACCAACTCCATTTCTGTACATACGAACTCCAGCATGTTGTCACTATAGATGTGACCCCTGACCTTCAGACTCTGTCCATATGACTTACGATATTAGTTATGTTCCATTTTCTGATCGGCATAAATACTAGTCCCACTGCATGTTCCCCTCCGAACCTGTGTTCCACTTAGGAACACAGCTCCAGGTTTATCTTACCTCCAACTCTTCTCTTACAAACCAACTCCACCTCCATTACTAATCCTATGTACCTCCGATGTATATAAACTCTCTGTACTACTCCTGTATTTCCTTAGTTCGAATATCAATTTAGTCTAACTCCCTCTGTACCCTCCGCTCAACTTGATGTCCAGAATGTCTTAAGTCCAACTCTGACCCCTCAGTAAATTCTGGGACAACAGGACTCCTAACAAGGGTGCACCACATACGGTGAAGCCAAGTCCTGTCCGTACAGACAACTCCAGCGTTCTGGAGTTTGTTCTCCCCTCGGAGTTTACCCGAACTTAACAGTATATTCGAACTCCCACTTGTTACAAGTATAACCAATGGCTACACGCACTACCAGATCCCAAACCCGTGCCCTAGACGTAAATCCTCCACCATCTCCCAGATACAATCCTCTCAGTGTCTTTGGAAGCAGATGATGTGTCCCAGAACTCGTCAGCCAATTCCGGGGCTTCTCCGCCCGACACACCCCAGGCTCTGCCTCTCAAGTGCACCCTACTCCAGAGTCCCCTACTCCAGGAGTGCGCATTGTCAAGCTTGAACTTGACAAAGATAGGAGCAAGACATCCACCCAATCCAGTTACCGCTCTTGCCACAGAGCACGAGACCCCCACTTCCCCGATGACGGAGATGCTCTGGGAGACCCTGACTTTCCTGGAGATGATCGATCCTGATTTCCCCAGCGATGATGACAACCCACCTAACGACTCCAACAATGAGCATGTCCCACAAGATACCCTCGCTCTACTTGCAAGTGCCATCCAAGGCCTTGCTCACTCCACTTGTTGTCCCGCCTCCAACTCTACCCCCCACACTAAAGTCCAAGAACCAGATCAGTTTGACAGGACAGAACCCTGCAAACTCCAGGTCTTCCTAGTGCAATGCGAGTTGAACTTCCAAGACTGCCCCAAGGCTTTCAGCACAGACTGTGCCAAGGTTACCTTTGTGCAGTCATATCTGAAGGGCATGGCCCTGGAATGGTTTGAACTGGACCTTCTCCAGATGGAAGATCCCGCACTCCACCCTCTCTGGATGGACAACTTCAAGGAGTTTGTCCTCGAACTCCAGACCAATTTCGGTCTGCATGACCCTGTCAGAGATGCAGAGCACCAGCTTGACCACTTGTCCATGAAGGACACTCAGCACATCAATAAGTATGTGGTCAAGTTCAATAGGATTGCTTCGCAAGTCTGCAGTTATGGAGAAGGTGCCCTCCAGCACCACTTCTACAACAGTCTACCAGACCACATCAAAGACAAAATCTCCCGCGTTGGAAAACCCCTGACACTCTCCAAACTCCAAGTTCTCACTCAGGCAATCAACACACGCTACTGGGAGTGCAAGTCTGAGATCAGCCGACAGATGAAGAACACCACTCAATCCTCCGCATCCAAGTCCGACAAACCCTCCATTCCCGCGCCTTCCGCCCCTTGCCCCTTCAACAGTGGCTCCAAGGACTCTAAGGAGTCAAAAGGCAAAGGAGCATCCACCTCCACAGCTCTGAAACCGGACTTGTTGTCTAAATTAGGGAAAGACAGCAAGCTAACCAATGAGGAGCACAAACGCCGGTTTGATAACAAACTGTGCATGTTCTGTGGACTCGCTGGCCACATGGCTAAGGACTGCCCCAAGTCTATGTCTTGGGCAGCCAAGGGCCACGCAGTGACCATAACTCTGGAAGCTAAACCAGAGGCCTCCACCTCGGAGACAAAAAAATAGCCTGCAACCTCCGTGACTCCGCACAGACTGGAGGTTGCATTGAACCTACCCATGCACTCAAGGAGATCTGTCTCAACGCATCTGCTCTTTCAGATCCTAAGTCACTTATGCCCTCCATCACTTTAGTATCATATCTGATCTCTCCGTTTCCCACACTTGTAGACTCTGGCTCCTCTGACTGTTTTATTGATACATCATTTATTAATAAACACGGACTTTCTACCTACCCTGTGCCCCTGCTTCAACTCTGCCTCTTTGATGGAACATCCAACAACACCATTACCCAAGCCATCAATCTCTCCATCTGTTTCACAACCAGTGATATCACTCCGACGATGTTCTATGTCACTCCGCTGGACTCCTCCTGTTCCCTTGTTCTAGGACACAACTGGCTCACCCGACACAATCCATTGATTGACTGGGTTATGAGCAGTATCTCTTTCCATGCACCTGAACAGAGCATGCCAGCATCCCCGAGCTCTCCTCCACAGCCTCTGGAATCACTCCCTCCAGCTGACCCCACCCCTGATCCACCACGTTTCTCTGATTGCAAGGCTCCACCCATTGTGCTCGTCAGTGCACCTGCCTTCGCACTGGCCTGTCACCTCGAGGGCTCCGTACAGTTTAGCCTGCAACTCTGCCCCCAGGAGAGTGATCTCTGATCCACTTCCCTCACTCCTCCGGAACAGGTCAATCTCTCCACTGTCCCTCTGGAATATCACGACTTCTCCAATGTGTTCAGCAAAAGCAAGGCCTCTATGCTTGCTCCACATCATGAACATGATCTAAAGATCAACCTTGAGGAAGGAGCATCCCCTCCACTGGGCACCACCTACTCCCTTTCCCCTTCCGAACTTGGCTCACTCCACTCGTTGCTCGATGAGCACCTAGCAATGGAGTTCATCCGTCCCTCCTCCTCCACTCATGCTGCTCCGGTCCTCTTTGTCCGCAAAAAGGATGGTTCACTCCGTCTTTGCATCAACTTCTGAGGACTCAACAAGATCATGAAGAAAGACTGCTACCCACTTCCCTGCATCTCCGACCTCCTAGACGCTCCAAGCCACGCCATGATCTACATCAAAATCAACCTCTGGCATGCATACCATCTAGTCCGCATTGCCGAGGGAGATGAATGGAAGATGTCCTTCCAGATGTGCTACAGCTCCTATGAGTGGCTAGTCATGCCATTCGGTCTTACCAATGCCCCCGTGGCATTGCAGCAGTTCATAAACACCATCTTTGCTGATCTCCTGGATGTTTGCGTCATAGTCTACCTGGATGACATTCTTATCTACTCCGAAGACAAGGCCTCCCACAAAGAGCATGTCTGAGAAGTCCTCCAATGACTCCATAAACATGGGCTTTATGCTAAGCCAGAAAAATGTGAATGGTCCACTGACACCACTGAGTATCTAGGCTACAACATCTCTCCCTCTGGTCTTTCGATGTCTCCGGACAAAGTCCAGACTGTGAAGGAATGGCCAGAACCTCGGAAGGTCAAGGATATCCAATCCTTCCTCAGATTCGCAAATTTCTACTGTCACTTTATAGTGAATTACTCTGATATTGTCGTTCCTTTAACCCGCCTAACCCGCAAAGGTATTCCCTGGAACTTCTCTGATGACTGTCGCTCTGCCTTCCGCAACCTACAGGAAGCCTTCACCACCACTCCGATCCTTACCCATTTGGTTCCGGACACTCCGCTGATCATAGAAACCGATGCCTCCGACTATGCCATCACTGGTATTCTTTCCATCCACTGCCCAGATGAAGAAATCCGGCCAGTCGCTTTCTACTCATGGACACTTTCCGCTCCAGAACTCAACTACAACACCCACGATAAGGAACTCCTCACCATCCATGAGTCTTTCCAGACTTGGCGACACTATCTTGAAGGCTCCGGCACTCTGATTGATGTTGTCACAGACCACAAGAACCTAGAATACTTCGTGGCCACCAAACTTCTGATCTGCCGGCAAGCCCAGTGGTCGGAGTTCCTCTCCCAATTCAATATGGTCATTTATTTCTGTCCCGGATGCCTCAGCGCGAAACCTGACTCCCTTACTAGATGCTGGGATGTCTATCCCAAAGAGGGGGATAAGGACTACACTCGTGTCAATCCACACAACTTCCGCCCCATATTCACTCAGGAGCAACTTGCTTTGTCCATCCAAGCCACTTACCTCGCAGCTCTGGTCCTCTGAGCTAGCACCCTCTTTGATATGGAACAACTCCACAGCGATATCCTTTCTGCACTTTCCTCAGATCCCCTAGCCAAACTCCACATGTCTGACCCCGCTGACTCTCATTGGTCAGTCAATGAAGACAGTTTCCTCTGTCTTGACAAGTGTATCTATGTCCCCAATGCTAATGACATCCAACTCCGAGTACTCTGGTACAAACATGACCATCCACTCTCCAGACATTTCGGCCAGAACCGGACTTTGGAACTGATCTGCTGTGAATATACCTGGTCAGGAATCAGGACATTCATCAAGGAATACGTTTCCTCCTACACATCCTGTGCCCGCGCGAAGGTTCCAAGACACCGGCCTTATGGATTGCTGAAGCAGCTCCCCATCCTGGAGAAGCCATGGAACTCCATCTCCATGGACTTCATCAAACAGCTCCCTGCTTCCTCCGGATACACTGCCATCCTCATCGTCGTGGACCACTTATCCAAGCAATGTATATTCATCCTGACGCATGATACCATCACATCTCCGGAGCTCGCAAAGCTCTTCTTACTCCATGTCTTTTCTAAGCATGGAGTTCCCTCCCACATCACCTCCGATTGAGGTATGGAGTTTGTGTCTCACTTCTTCCGCTCACTTGGGAAAGCCCTTGACATCCGTCTCCACTTCACCACCAGTTACCACCCCGAAGGAGACAGTCAGACAGAATGCATGAACCAGACTCTCAAGCAGTACCTCCGAGTCTATTGTAATTACCAGCAAGACAACTGGTCCAAACTCCTGCCACTAGCAGAGTTTGTGTACAACAACACTCCGAGTGCTACTACCGGAGTTTCACTGCTCTTCACCAATAAGGGCTACCATCCCAATGTCACCATCCATTCCAAGCACAACCTCACCTCCACAAAAGCACGAGAATACTCCATCGACCTCAACTCCCTCCACCAATTCCTCCGTGAGGAAATGGCCAAAGCCCAGAAGCAATACCAAGGACCCATGGATGCTAGGCGAACTCCGGCACCAGACTTCAAAGTTGGTGACCAGGTTTTTGTCAAAGCAAAGTATTTCTGCTCTACTAGGCCTTCTAAGAAACTCTCTGAGAAGAATTTAGGGCCATACACCATCATCGCTCAGGCTGGTAGCCTTTCCTTCACCCTCTGACTCCCAGATTCCATGAAGTCTGTTCACCCGGTCTTCCACATTTCACAGTTAGAACCTTCCATTCCGAATACCATTCCTAACTGTACCCAACCACCTCTGCCTCTGGTCAAAGTAGATAGTGAACCAGAGTTTGAGATCGTGGAGATCCTCGACTCCAAGATAGACCATCAACGCTGGAATTGTAAACTCCTGTATTTGGTATGATGGTCCAGATATGAAGGTACTGACAACGAGACTTCCTGGTTACTCGCCACTGAACTCAGTCATGCCTCCAAGCTTGTGCAGGATTATCATCTCCAATATCTGGACAAACCCGGACCTCACTCTGCATAATCACGAACAATCACAAAATTCAACGAAAACTAATTACAAGGAGAGGTGCAGGCTGCACTACACTACACCTCTGACTTGCTCTCTCCCTCCACGTTGTCCTCCTCATCTCCCTCCTCGTCCTCCGCCATCGCTTCCACCTCATGTTGTGCCACTGCACTACACTCCACCTCCGCGTTGGCCACCACCTCCACCACCTCCGACGTCTCCAGCCCCTCCAACTCTGACTCCTCCAAGTCCATCTCTGCCCCATACACCTCCTCTGCCTTGAGCTCCACGAGCCTTCCCAGCAGGCAGTTCTGGTGATCCAGCTGCCTGCAGAGGCCCCAGATCAAGCCACAGAGCTCCATAGTGAGCTCCAACGGCACAACCGAGACCTCCGCGCTTGTCAAAGCCCCTGCTCCCTTTGAGCCACCCTGCTCTGGCTCTGTCCAAGCCCTCTTCCTCTTCCCCCACAGCAACTCCGCCTCCACCCTCTTTCTCCTCTGCTCTGGCTTCTCCGCACCTGGCCTCATGCACTTCCCCTTTGCCTCGATGCACACTGTGCACAAAGTCAACTTACCAGGCCTGAGCTCACACTTGAACCTGCGCTCCATGCAGCACTTGCACTCCGGCAGCTCCACCGCCCTCCCCTTGCCCTTGATGGAGCTCTGCTCCACCCAGACTTGCTCGGCCTACGTTGGTTAGTGTGTGTTGAATGAGAGTAAGCGACCACTTACCCACTTCCTGGCCTCCTCCTCAGCCTTCCTGCGCTCCACAGCCTGCCGTGCTGAATCCTGCTCCGCCCTCCACTTCCTCGCTGCCTCCACTGCCTCTGCCACCTTGCATGCTGCCTCCTCCTCCTCCGCCTTCTTCCACACCTCCTCCACCTTCCTCCACTCCTCCTCCACTTTTTGTTCCTTCACATGTTGCCACCATTCCACGTACTTCGTGGCACAGATGTCATTGTCGTTGTTGGCACACTCCGCCAGATGCGCATCGGACCAATTCTTGAGGTCTTTGTTGGCAGACATGATGGTTTAGGATGAAGAAGGATGGACACACAGCATCGGATTTCATACACCTCCGAGCAGCATCCACAATTTCAGACTCTGAATTTCCACTCCACATTGTTCCTTGCCTAGGCCTTCAGGGGTTCAGGCCTAAGAAGGGGATACTGTCATATCCCAGAAATTCAGTAAGTCCAACCCTAGTCCTCCGGACCAACTCCGTTTCTGTACATATGAACTCTGGCACGTTCTCGCTATAGATGCAACCCCTGACCTTCAGACTCTGTCCATATGACTTACAATATTAGTTACATTCCATTTTTTGATCTCCGTAAATACTAGTCCCGCTGCATGTTCCCCTCCAAACCTATGTTCTGCTTAAGAACACAGCTCCGGCTTTATCTTACCTCCAACTCTTCTCTTACAAACCAACTCCACCTCCATTACTAATCCTATGTACCTTTGACATATATAAACTCTCTGTACTACTCCTGTATTTCCTTAGTTTGAATATCAATTTAGTCTAACTCCCTCTGTACCCTCCGCTTGACTTGATGTCCAGAACGTCTTAAGTCCAACTCCGACCCCTCAGTAAATTCTGGGACAACAGGACTCCTAACAAGGGTGCACCACATACGGTGAAGCCAAGTCCCATCCATACAGACAACTCCGGTGTTCTGGAGTTCGTTCTCCCCTTGGAGTTTACCCAAACTTAACAGTGTGTGCAATGATGTAAATTCACCAAAATCGAGGAGGTTGACCTTCATTCACTGGATCTCATGCTGTTGAGCAATCCTGCCTTGCCACCTGCCATGCTTCCTACAACATATGATCAAACGATGTTTGATGGAGCCATGCTGTATCCAAAGGCTTTGTGGGATTGAAATGCTTGTATGTTCACTGATGTGTGTCGGACATGCTTGAAGTCAATGTGCCAGGGAAAGCAGCCTGAAAATGCATTAGCTAACTTTCAGTATTATGCTTATAACAAGCTTCTGCAAGATGTAGCCTCCACCTTTGAAAGGGCATCCCTGTTTGATTTGATGTTAGTCGTGAGGGCACAGATGACGAAAATCAGTTATTTCTTTAATCACAAAGTGGGTGTGTCTAATGGGACTCAACAAGGATTCATTCAAGGTAACATCACTGTGTTGCCTCAGGATATGATGAAAGTTCGGGACATAATTCCACCTGGTAGGGATGAAATCTGTGAGGCATTGCGTGCTTTGTTCATCTCTTCTGGAGTTACTGCCACTAGGGGGAATGTGGAGCAATTACAGCTGGTGCTGGTTAACAAGCACATAGTGAGGACGTTGGCTAGATTTCTGGTGGGAAGTAATGTGTGGTATCATGGATATGTAACTGTAGATGAAAGTAATATCGATGCTTTATATAAAGGTATGCAGGACAGCATGTTAGCGACTGCTGTTGAAATAAGTTGTTTGAATTCAGAGATACAATTGAGAGAAGATGATCATTATCAACCCGCTTATGTCACCAAACAACCTGAGGGAGGTTACAATAATCTGGTGATTGAAGCAGTTGGATATACAGCCAGCGATCATTCCCCTTCTAATTACCCCTGGCACATTGTTTGGATGGATGTCAATTTCTTCGTGTTCGCAGTGGGACAACACTTGTAAATGAACAGGATCCTGGCTTTCTGGCGTGGGTGTTTCCTCACCTTGATCTGTTTGGAATAGGAGGATTCAACCCTCTGGATTGTTTGAATGACAACAAGTTGTCATTTGCACGTCAGCTATGAAATTTGCTGCTTCAAGATAATTCATGATTCATGGGTGATCCGAATTTCACCTATGTGTGTTGGAATGTGTTACAGTGGGAGGAATTAAACTGTTCTTTATTATTTTGCATTTCTGGGCAAGATAGGATAATGCTTGGTCGGACACTGTATGAAATCACGCTGGCATTAACAGACCTAATGAAGGTGTGGCAACTCAATCCGTGGGCAAAGCCTAAAACAGATTTGCAGAGACATGCAGTGTCTGTCCTTGCCTGCCTGCAGGGCGTTTTGCGTCATGTCAGGGGTACAACGGATTACAAGCAGATGCATAGAAATGAACTTAGAGGACTCATGTGAGAGTTTGGAACACCTGCATTGTTCGTTACGATCAATCCTGCAGACTTATACATATAACCTGCTATTTGGGTTATATGGAGGTTATGACTTACGAATGTGGCAAGGACTGAGTTTGCATGATCGAGCAGTGTTTATCGCATTGCATCCTGTTGTTGTATGACCAAAACAGGGACAATTTGTTTTTTTTGGAAACTGCATAGCACATTCCAGCATGGTGGAAGCACAGGGCTGAGGGACGTTGCACTTGCATCTTTTGCTTTGGTTAAAAGACAATCTGAATCCGCAAGCACTATGTGATTGAATGCAAGAGCAGGAAGAATTTAGTCAGAGAATCATTCGTTGGTTAGAACAAACCATCCAGTGTGAATTTCCAGGACAAACGAATGTCATTCCAGATGTGCAGCTACAGAGGCTGACATTGATGGAAGGTCAAATGGATCCCTGGTTGCTTGATGTTCCATGTATTGATTCATTGACAGAGTCAGAATTTAAGGTCGAGTTCAATAGGGTGGTGACAGAGTTAGTGAAGGTTTGTAACTGGCATGAGCACCCAGATACCTGTTGGAAACATTTACAATCGGGGGAGCCTCAAGACAATGCACATTGTTGAATGCGGATTGATGGGTCGACATGTGAAGCGTCAGAGATTGACCAGGAGACATTGTCTATATTACTTCAACATCTGCATCCATGCGTTAATAACTATAATAGCATGCTGATGTTTCTGTTGCAATGTAACATGGATATCAAGTACATAAGTTCCGTTCCTGCTGCAAAGGCTTTGGTTTTTTATGTTACTGATTATATCACAAAAAGTAGCTTGAGTGTGCACACAGGTCTTGATGCTCTCAAGTATGCTCTATGACAGGCTGAAGGTACAAATGTGGATAGTACTGTTGATGGTTTCAAGGGAAAAAACCTGTTTGTGAAGTCAGTCAACACACTAATGGCAAGGCAGGAACTGTCGCATCAGCAAGTGATGAGTTACATTTTGAGCGGTGGTGATCATTATAAATCTCATACCTTTGTAAATGTTTGCTGGGACTGATTGCATAAAGCTGTCCAATGTCTGGAAGATGGAGATCAACATGATGTTATCGACAATGTATATGTGTCCATGGATAGCGAGGGTATTCATTCTGCAGATTTAGTTCAAGATTACTGTTATCGTCTGTCAGAGGGTGAGTTTGCAAGGATGTCATTTTGGAATTATGTGTGTTCGGTAGAAAATTTTTTGATAAGTACTGAATGTTCCAGGTTGGCACAAGTTGACAGAAATGCACACGGTTGTGAGAACAGAACGAGGTCTATTGGACGTCCTGCAAATGCACAAGGATTATTTCTTCCACAACATCCTCAGTATTTGAGTCATATGGTTCATTTGCACGTGGAACATCTTGTTATTTCTTTTGTCAGTCATTGTTTTCCTCAATGTCGGAGCAAAACGGATCCTTGTAATTATGATGAATGGTGCAGGGCCATGTTAATTCTCTTTAAGCCATGGCGTGAGTTCTGTGACTTGAAGAATATCAATGAAACGTGGCAATCAAGTTTTGAATCTTTTGAGCTCAATGCTGATGCTCAACATGTGATTTACAATATGGATGTAGAGTCTGAATGTGAAGATGCTCAGATGTGATTGTGGTCGTTGACTTTGAATGGAGATGAGCATATTCGATCGCTTGATGCAATGATGTCTTCCACAGTCGAAGGGGAATGGGATACATTGGGAACAATGTTGACCAATAGCGAAAACTTGAACTTTGATAGTGCTGAAGATTTGTTGGCAGGTGATGATGCACATCATGCAGAAAGCAAGATCAATACTGACATTACACAAACATTGCATGTCTTGTACAATGTGAACCTATTGGTACATCATCAATTGTCTGCCTCTAACTCAACATGTTTTCCACATGAGTCTGGACATTGTGTTACTAATGATGGACTGACCATCAAACTTGATCGATACAGAAAAGTGATGATTTCGCTTTGAAAATGAAAATCAAATGAACCAATCAGTCAATTGGCAAGTGAGCAGGATTCACCTCATAAGCATGCCTGAATGGATAACAGTGATCCCTGTATAGACATCTGTACTTTGCTTCCTACAATTGATTGTTGTCAATCGCATGTTGCATCCAACGAGGCTGTACTGAGCAACATAATCTACAAGAAGGGTATTAGTAATAATAAAGAACAGGAAATAGCATTGTGCCTAGTCTGTGAACATGCAATTCATCACAATGCTAATCAGTTGCTGATGTATATTGCTGGCATGGGTGGAACAGGTAAGAGTTATGTCATCAAGGTGATCAGTCAGTTTTTTAAGCAAATTGTTGTGAGATGACGCAAACAAACACTGGCTGGACTCGACAAGGCTTCTACACCAAGAGCTATCACAGTGGTTTTGAGAAGAGGAGAGAAGAGAGTAGAGGATAAGGCAATAGTCTTTCTTAATCACCTCACAAGGACATAGGTCGCAAGAGACAAATGGATTAGACTGGGGAGTCCAGTTGAGTACAGCTACTTTATATATGTTACAGGAGTGTGCACAGACCATAGGGTCCATGGGAAAGACTACTTTATATAGATAGATGAAAGAAGACTTTGTGGGAGAAAGATGATGATGATGAGAAAGAAGAACAGAAATTAATAAGGCATGTGTGCATCATGTTTGTCTAGACCATAGGTCATGTGTAGTTTCTCATGGTCATGTGCACATCACGTGACTTCGAAGTCTGAAAATGTAAAGTATGTGTACTATATGCACTAAGTGAAAAAGTTTAAAAATATAGTATATCATAACACTACTCCCTCTTTAAGACTCAAATTCCAGGTGAGTCCCATGATAATCAGTTTCGGTAAAGTTTTTGTAATGAGTAAAAAGAGAAGAAAAGTCTCCAATGGTAAGGCCATGTAATTTGCGAGGAGCTGAAGGATTCTTTTTGTAGAAATCAGCAACTGCCTGAGGGGCGGTGTTAATGATGTCACCTGATTCCCACGTCCTGTCGGATTCATCATAGCCTTTCCAATGTATGAGATACTGAAGCTGGCAGCCCTTGAGATGTGATGCTGCAATGTATTCGATTTCAAATTGCTCTACTCCTTCATCAACTTCGATTGTGTCTGGGCATGATACTGGTTGACCCGGGAGGGTTGCCCGATAAGGTTTAATGCGTGCAATGTTGATGGTTGGGTGAATATGAATGGAGTTGGGTAATTTGAGTTTGATGGTGTTAGAAAGGATTTCAAGGATTTCATAGGGACCGATCCATTTTTGTGTCAACTTCTTTGCCATATAAGGGAGCTTCAGATGTTTGGCCGAAAGCCAAACTTGTTGTCCTTTCTCGTATGTGGGAGCATTGGATCTTTTATGTTCCGACTGTTTCTTCATCTTTTCTTGTGCTTCCTCTAATGCATTTTCTACTTCTTTATGGGATTTTCCCATCTCCATGCCGAACTCTTTTCCCATGCCTTTGGCTTTTCCTTCGAATCCCATGCGAGGGGTGTAGTTACGTGTGATGTTGAAAGGAATAGTACCGGTGGTGGTAGTAAGAGAATTGTTATGATGGAATTGAGCAACTTTGAGCCAATCAGCCCATTTGGTCTGTCACTTTGCTACGTAAGAGTGGAGATACTGTTCAAGTTCTCTATTAATACGCTCTGTTTGTCCATCTGTTCGGGAATGATAGGCAGTGGAGATTTTCTGGGAGATAGAGAGAAGTTTACATAATTCAGAAGTAGGGTCTGAAACAAACTGGGGACCTCAATCGGAAACAATCATAGAAGGAAGTCCATGGATACACCAAATATTGTCTCTGAAGATAATAGCTAAGTCTTTTGAAGAAACAGTATCATAAGTGGGAATAAAAACGACTTCTTTAGAAAATTGATCAACGACGATGCAAATGGCAGTGTAACCATGGAAAGGGGGTAATCCCGTAATGAAATCAACGGATAAATCTTCCCATGGTCATTTAGAAGCGGGTAAAGGAAGGAGTTTTCCTGCTGGTGCCTTTGACTTTCCCTTTGTTTGGGCACACACTTGGCAGCTATCTACATAATTTTTAATGTCTTTGGTGACACCAGGCCATGAAAAATGACGAGTAAGGAGGTGAGAAGTATGTATGAGCTTGTCTGGAATGTCCACCAATGGGAGAGTTGTGACAAATCATAAGGAGTTCTGTACATAAGAGTTCAGGAACAAAGACTTTGTTTTTGTTGTTTTTGAAAATATAGTTATTGTAATTGTAAGTGTATTTGTTAAAGGATTCTTCTCATATTTTTTCTGATTCTTTTATAATTTTATCGTAAAAGGAGGAAGATAGTTCAACATTGTTAATAAAAAGAGAAGGGGGAAGAATGGTGATGTTCTGGTTGTGATCTGTGACAGCACCACCATGGTCTGGTCAGCACGATAAAGCATCTGCTTGACCATTCAATGTACCAGGTTTATAAATAAAAATGTAATTGAACTCCTGGAGAAGCATGTGCCATCAAGCTTGACAACCAGATAAGGTTTGGGGTTTCTTCCAATATTCGAGATTCTTGTGATCTGTCCAGATCTCGAAACCTTCCCTACCGATCAGGTAGTGTCACCATTCTTCTAATGCTCTAATGACCGCTAAGAGTTCTTTGTCGTAAATAGGGTAATTGTGCTCAGTGCTATTGAAGGAATGGGAAATGAAGGCGCAGGGTCTCCAAAGACCGTCATCGCACTTAACCGAAAGCACTGCCCCTGTGGCAATATCCGATGCATCTGTCTCAAGACGCATTTCTTTGTCTCGATCTGGATAAGCCAATAGGGGTGATTTCTTAAATTTGGCTTTCAAGGAATCAAATGCAATCGAGACCATCATCGCATTTAACTAAAAGCACTGCCCCTGTGGCAATATCCAAGGCATCCGTTTCAAGATGCATTTCTTTGTCTCGATTGGGATAGGCCAACAGGGGTGACTTCTTAAATTTAGCTTTCAAGGAGTCAAATGCTACTTGGTGTTTCAGTTCCCATTTGAATAGAATATCTTTTTTGGTTAGATCATTCAATGGGTGTGTGGTGTCCGCGAAGCCTTCAATAAATCATCGGTAATAATTACAAAGTCCGAGGAAACCTTGCAGTTGCTTGAGGCGTGTGGGAATTGGCCAATCCAATACCCCTGACACCTTCTTTTCCTGCATTTCTACTCCCTCTTTAGATACTACCATACTGAAAAAGTCCACTTTGTCCTTTGAGAAACTACATTTTTCTGGTTTTACGTAGAGATTGTTTTGGTGAAGATGGGAAAGCACCTCCTTTACTATTTCTTCATGCTCTTCCTTCATCTTGCCCTTTGTGAATATCATACAGTCATCAATATAGATAATGAGTACCACATACATGTCATTAAATATATCGTTCATCATTTGCTGGAAAGCAGGAGGTGAGTTAGTCATCCCAAAATACATAACAGTTGGTTTGTAAGTGCCTATGGGAGTAATGAAAGCTCCCTTCCACTCGTCACCTTCCTTAATTCAAACATTGTTGTAACCCCATTGGAGATCTAGGGCTGTGAACATATCTGCACCCTTTAGGCGATTGATCAATGTTGAAATAAGGGGTAGAGGATAGGCATTTTTAATAGTGCCTTCATTTAAATATTGATAGTTCATAACAAGTCTCTTTTTTCCGTCTTTTTTAGGTATAAAGAATACTGGTGCTGTTTGAGGAGACTTTGAAGGGCAGATATAACACTTCTTGAGTTCTTTTCCGATGAACATGTGTACTTCGTCCATTTCCACATCCGATAAGGGAATTACTCTACCCTTTTTGGGAGCAAAGTCTGGTTTCAGATCTATTGCGTGATCCCAGGGTTTTTGTTCCGGTATTCTTTCACATTTGTTCTTGGAAAATACGTCAAGGAAATCATGGTACATTCCAGGCACTTTCTCCTTGAGTCCTTCTTCTATACTACAGTTATAAATAAGCTTAATAGGTTCGTTAAAAGGTCCATCACCCATAATACAACAATAGGGCGTGCAGCGAGGAAAAGAAATATTTTTAGAAACCCAATCTATAGTGGGATTATGCTGAGCCAGCCAGTCATAGCCGACAATGAGGCAGTGGATTCCTAGTTTGGAAACGTAGGCTTCCAGGACCTCATAATGGCCGGCAATCCCAATAATTAATGTGACAGTGTGGGTTACTTGGCCTATTGCTCCATTAGAGCCGTCAGCATTTTGCACCGAAATAGGGTTAGCAATTCTATAAGTAGGAATACCATGAGAGAGAACGTAGTCTTTGTCAATAAAAGTGTGAGATGTGCCTGCATCTAGAAGGGACTTAAATGATTGAGATTGCCAACTTCCATTTTCATAATTTAGTACACGTGTCTCAAGTGACATTTCGCCACCAAATGACAACGTGCTTGTGTAAATAAAAATAGAATTGGGAGAGTTGAGGGATTTATAATTAGGAGAATTTCTTACTTGGTGGACAAGAGAATTAAGCACGCTTTGTTGAGTTGCTCTTTTGGAATGGGGAATAATATTGCCAAGAAGATTGTCTAAAGTACATACAGGGAAATCAGACTCATCACAGTCCACAAGATTGATGGAAATATTACATGAGGAAAGGGAAACACAAGGAGAAACGTAATTGTTCAGTCCATGAACACCCTCATTATTCACAGACTTTTTTAATTTAAAGAGGAGGCCACCTTTTGCCTTGCTTCTACTTCAAATTTATCTCTGTAGTAAGCTTTGGCTTCTGCCAAATAAAAGGACGGCATTGTCGCTTGTTGAGCGACAACCAGGGGAGTGGACGGAGCAGGAGCAGTGATTGGAGGAGGTGGGAGGGGACGACCATATGTGTGCTGGGTGTGCTGCACAGGCGGCTGGTAAGGTGCAGCAGGCACAAAAGCACCTGTCTTATAATCCCAAAGGTATTGTTGCCGTACCTGCAGTGGATGCGGGGCTCACTTATTGGGGTTTTGCGAGCAATCAGGCCAAATGTGGCCAACCTTGTTGCATCTGTAACAAGTACGAGTATCAGGCCGAGATGGGAGAGCTTGCTGGGCATCTATCTCCATCAGGGCTCCTCTACCTGGCTGCAAACCAGTGGGAGTGAAACGGGAATGGTTACCTGGAGGGGGTCGTGGCGGGGGCAGATATATTGTTGGCCATAAGGCTGTGGATGACAAGGGGTGAACTGGGGGCGATATGAAGAAGGGGCGGGACAAGAAGGCGGACCGTGTTCGATTGCAATCTGTTCAAAGTTCCTACCAATTGCTCGGTAGTTTCCACAGAGCTCAAGATAGTCGTTAGACTCTTTTCCCATCATCTTTGCTTGGTAATAGATGCGGTAATCAATGGCCTTTTTGAGCAGTTCAAGGGCAAAGTCATACCAGATATCTGCTTCCTTTACCAGGACAATGAACTCCTGGATAAACAAATCTATGGGCCTAGACCCTTGCCTTAAGGCTTGCAACTTTTTAAGGCTCTCGTGAGCCAGTACCTCTATCTGGAAGTACTCCTTTATTTCGATCTGAAGATCAGGCCACTTGGGCCAAGCCACAATGCCTTTCGGCGCAGTTACCGTAGATCCTGCTGCTATCAGGATCTTGGTCTCTTCTTCTTCTAAGTATCATTCTAGTGTGATCTGGGCAAAGCCCTCAGCCTTCTTCTCGAATTGAGACAGGACTGCAACCATGCAGACACAGTTGTCCTTCCAATCCTGTGCATTGACCCAGAGTTGAAGCTTGATCCACCAAGCATGAAGTTGGATCTGTCACCATCCCAGTTTCCAGGGTCAATGATTTTCTTTGATATGTTTGAGTGCTCCTTGCTCAAGGTGAGCGCATCAAGGTGGTTGACAAGATCATCAATATCAACTGATGACATTGTTTAATGGGAGGAATGAGGGCAGCGGTGTTGGAGGAAAAATGAGTCTGAGAAATAGTTGTTGTTTCTTTGGTTACATTGAAGCTGTACGTAGCGGAAGAGGGCGAGTTGAGCATCAGAGTATCTTTTGAAATAGGGAATTTGCTTCTTTGGGGGGGAAGGAGGTGGAGGAGGGGCTACTGGAGCAGTAGGGGTTTGGACTGGTCGGGATTGTTGCACTATTCGGTTTGTGTGAACGCGAGCCAGCTTAATCCTTACTGTGAGGTATCTTACAACCAAGCTTGAGGGATGTGGCAAGTAGAGGATCTGAAAAAATAAACTTTCGACCAGAGATAGTATCTTCTTCTCCATAAAGTCTCATAATGGGTTCTCTGGGGTCTGCAAAGCCCAGGAACAAAGCTACACATATACTATCATAAAGACTATGAAATGACGCTCTACCTCCCCAATCACTTGAGGGACTAACACAGCGATATAAGCTCAGCTATGGGCTGTACAACGACAGTGGTTCCCATATCGCCCTTCGCAAACAAGGCACAACCCTTGCACGGCTATCACCTCAATGGAGGGACTGAGAAGGTTCTATGTAACAAGCCAAAAGCTTGGGGTACTGCCCCACATTCTAAAGGTTCAAACATAAAGAAAATGAAGTCCAGAAAACACCAGTGGGTTCTCTTTGGCCCTAGAGTCCGGGCAGTGTATAATAGTCTAATCCAAGTGTTGTGAGATGACTCGAACACACACTGGCTGGACTCGACAAGGCTTCTACACCAAGAGCTATCACAGTGGTTTTGAGAAGAGGAGAGAAGAGAGTAGAGGATAAGGCAATAGTCTTCCTTAATCACCTCGCAAGGACATAGGTCGCAAGAGACAAATGGATTAGACTGGGGAGTCCAGTTGAGTACAGCTACTTTATATATGTTACAGGAGTGTGCACAGACCATAGGGTCCATGGGAAAGACTACTTTATATAGATAGATGAAAGAAGACTTTGTGGGAGAAAGATGATGATGATGAGAAAGAAGAACAGAAATTAATAAGGCATGTGTGCATCATGTTTGTCTAGACCATAGGTCACGTGTAGTTTCTCACGGTCATGTGCACATCATGTGACTTCGAAGTCTGAAAATGTAAAGTATGTGCACTATATGCACTAAGTGAAAAAGTTTAAAAATATAGTATATCATAACACAAATAGGTCGCAGCCATCAGTTACTCATATCTGCTCTGACCGGTTGCGCTGCTGTGCTCGTAGGAGGTAACACTATCCATTCCTTAATGCTCCTACCTCAACGAAAGGGTTGGGTTAATCAATCAGAATTCAAAGATGTTTGGAAAGACATACACTATTTGATTATTGATGAGATCTCTATGATTTCAGCCAAGTTGTTGAGCAATATTTCTCATTGATTGTGTCATGCAAAGTTGGCAGACACACCGGCAGCAGATAAACCATTTGGTGGCATTAATGTTATCTTCACTGGCGATTTCGGTCAATTACATCCAGTTGGTGAACAGCCTGTGTTCAGGTTTAAGTTGACGCAAAGGCTGTCTGTAAACATCATGGAGACGCCTGCAGGCCAGTCAGCTTTACATGGAGCATACTTATGGTGACAGATCAATCAAGTTGTGAGCTTATGAAAGAACTGGTGGGCATGGGACGATGCTCCATATGTTAATTTGCTGCATCATATATGGTGTGGAATTGTGTGGTCAGGTAAGGATAGCATGACTGACAACCAATGAGGAACCGGGGATAATTATGAGACTTCAGATTATGAGACACTGTGTACTCAAAAAATTGATGTCCTGCTGAAAGAAGACCCAAGCAAGGTTGAAGAGTTTAAAGATGCACCTGTAATAGTGTGTAGTAAACGAGTGCGTGATGCAATCAATCTGCAGAAAGCAAACATGTTTGCTGGCGAACAAAATCAATCTTTGCATATGTACAGGTTGAAAGACTCTATCAAAAAAAAAGAACTGCCTCCATACCTTTAACAGTTAACTTGGACATTGAACTCTACTGTCACCAATGATGCTTTAGGAGTTTTGCCACTTTGTATCAGAATGCCCGTCATGATTACTGAAAATTTGTTGATTGCCAGTGGAATTGTAAATGGCACCCAGGGCACAGTAGACAACATTGTCTATAATCTCGATGCAAACGGTAATTGATATGCAGAGTGTGTGTATGTGTTAGTACCCGGAAGCAGAGTTAATATTGTCACTGGTAACACTGACATCATTCCTGTGATGCCTTCAGCAGTACATTTCCATTTCAAGGAGACATCTAACAGTTCGGTTCTCATTAAACGTATACAGATACCTTTGCTTCCTATGTTTGCATTCACAGACTATAAGTCTCAAGGGCATACATTGAAACATGTCATTGTCAATCTATCAAGAGCATGCAGTTTACAAAGTGTGTATGTCATGTTATCACATGCAACTGGGTTGTGATGGATTCTGGTTCTCAAATGGTTTCCACCACATAAGATCTATCAATGTCTTGCTCAAGACCTCAGGACCGAATTGGAATGCCTCAATTGCATTGCAGAAAATACAGAAAACAATTACCTTTCTGATCAGACAGTTGGTGTGTAACAACTGCATGCGTCTCACAACGCTTACGTCCTTGCATCACCCGATCCTTTTTTTCCAATGCTTTGCTTCTGTCAACCTTTCCACCAAAGCCTGCACACTTGCCAGAACGTGGTCCAATGCTCAATGTACACTTCTCCTGCAAATCAGCCATTGATTTGGCATCTTACATCTTGCTATACTTTATGACCACATTTACAAGCATCAGATCAGATCAATTCTATTAGGTGAGTTCATTTCATGAACGAGGCTCCAAATACTGATTCTGAATCTTCCTTCTTCGCTCCATCTTCCAATCAACTTGATCTATCTTTGCCAACTTTCCCCTTCAGTCTGATCATACATGCAGCATACTCAGATGTCAACCACCACATTGTTCCCCACAGTGCTTCTCACCTTCTCACTCTCATATGCCCTCTATTGTCAGCTTCAGAAACAGAAGCCACCTGCCCCATTACCCCATGGCCCAAAGCTATTAACTATTCTGGGCAATGCCACCGATATCATGACTGGGCAATGCAATATGGTTCATCACTTCGGATCTCGTGTTTTGTAGACCATGCATTGAAACGCCCATTTTTTTTTTCGCATAGACCATATCATGTTTCTCCACACGTTTGGTCAGGAACTTGTCTATTTCAATACCCCCCCAAGCAGCATTTGATTTGTTGGACAAGCATGGAGTAATATGCTCTGAAAAGTCATGTCTCGTTAAGTTTGGGAAAACTGTACATGTACATCATCTCCCTCCCATTTGTGTATGATCTGAATATTACTCAATCAGTTGTGGATACTATAACATGGCAGCATTTATACCATACAGGATTCAATTGCATTGACAGTGAAGGACCATGTAAGCTGTGCTCAAATCATCCATTATCAAACATTATTGCCTGTTGTAATCCTTCCAACATTCGGGATCATCTCTGGCGGTGTGTCTTTTATCTTGAATCCTTTGCTTTTTCTGTCTAGTCCCATCTTAGTTTGTTCATGTGGTCAGGTACATGGGTGGACTGACATTTGGTCTCATATTGACTCCATGTCCTGTCGACCAATGAACACTCTCTTAGGCTTGTCACGACTGTATTGTTGTTTATCAACAAGAACACCACTAGCAGTGGTTTCTTGCCTGTCAACAACATTCCTTCATGTATGTCCTCATTTACTGGATCTGAGCCAGTGCACTATTGATGTGTATGATGTCTAGCAAAAGATTTGCTAGACTGATTTCCTGGTGCAGGATTGATGTGGAATGCCACCATTTAGGGAAGTAAGTTGAAAGACTTTGTCGATAAGCCGTACAAGTTCCTTTTAGATGAGAGGGTATACCACTCTTCACCTGTCTTGCATGCAACTGAATCATGTCTTCCTTCGAATAGCACAAGGGCACTGTGAAGACATCGTAAGGCAACCGAACTTGATGCCCAACTAGATTCATACCTAATATGGGCCACAAACTTGATGTATTCTGGTACATCAGACATATTTCCTTGACAATATTGGTTTTTTTTTAACCAGTGAAGACTAATGTTGATACTGTAAGTGACTGCACCCTCCTGCCTGTGGGAACATGAAGATGGAAGTGCCATGATTCACATATCGTTATGACCCTCTCAAATTTTATCCTCGCCATGGTGAAGTATCCGGCAGTGCTCAAATGAGCACTCAGTGATCAATGCAGTGATCAGTGATTGCACAAGAATGATTAGTGGTCATGAGGATCGGGCCTCATTGTCATATTCCATTGCAGTCTTTTCAAAGTTGCTGAGGTGGAGTGTCTCTGTACTTCTGGGTGAGTAACGGTATGCACTGAGTGGTGTGCAGATTTGTGCTTATGTTCGCAACTTGCTATATTTATTCCAGTGTGGTGTTCATCTTTCGAATATATGGTGCATTTGAATTGGATGTATGTGTGTCACAGTGTGGATTGATCGTGACATGTGTCAGGAACACTCTCCAGGATAAGATCGTGTTTCTGGATCCTCACATGTTCAATCCTGATCATTACCTCAAACCCTCTGTAGATGAGATGGCAGAATGATGATGTGATCCATGAACATATGCTTTTCACTTTAGAAGACGGAAAAAAGCTGAGAGGGAGAAAAGGGAGGGCCCTTCAACCACACTTCAAATGCTCACCTTTGTGTTGTTGGCATGGTCCGGGCATGCACGTTTATATTCTCCCTGAAAACTATAACAAATTATATACATCTGCATGCCTTCGCAAGTTGGGCTTGTTCATATGGCTTGTTGCGCCTTTCCATACACTTTATTGGAGTTACAATGACGTTGGACTTCTAAATGCTTTGTTGGCAGTCTGGGTTCATCCTTATATATAGTACACTATTCTGAAGTGACCTACAACTTGCTGAAATGAAATGAACACGTTTTAGAACCGAACAATATTCAATACATACAGTACTTTTGATACACTACAATAAATGTGTTATCCCTTTTCTCGATGATGTGAAAATCTTTCTCATAATCCCACCTTGATGTTGACTGAGTTCTAAACAACAGGAGGGGAGGGAGAGGAATGCTATTTGTGGCTCTCTACCTTTTCATGCTGTTTGCAAATCGGTTTTGAATGACGATCCTGCTCCCCTCATGGAAACAAATGCATGAATGGGTTCTTCATTGGCTGCACAGCTGTTGCCTTCCAGACACCATGTAGGTGCTAGACAATCACCAAAGCATCTCTGTGGAATGGGTGCATCTCAGAATGGAAAGTGCATGCCTTTGGGTTGCCATCCCACAAATAAGCAGCCAGGTTCATATGGTGTACATATCCTATGAGGGCAATCAAACGAATGCTGACAAATATGCTTTTTTCCTTCTGCCCCCGCCCATCCTCTTGACATAGATTGCAGTTTGTATCCTCATGCCGAGTATTTCATATAACATGCAACGAGAGAGTGGGTGGGTGAGTTCTCCACGAAGTGAAGATGATTGATTAGACTTCGTCATTGACATGTCAATTTTGGATACACGCTGAAGAAGCTGGTTGCAGAGATGTAGTTCATCATGGCAGAAAGATGGAACTGGAAGATAGGGAAAAGCGAGGAGTGCCTTGTAGATTCCACCACATCAATTGTGTGCATTCCATTGGTGAGTGTTGTAACTGTAGCGATTGCCTGATTGTAAGAAAGGTAATGCACTGCTTTTTGCATAGGCCAGATGGAAATGATATGCACATAGGCAGCCGACAACATTGTTAACTGTGTGACGAGGAACATATACATCCATGTTGCCAGGATGCCATTGATTGGAATGGTTGAAGATGTGTAGCACGAACAAACCCAAAATGATGGCATTGAACATGTGCAAGATGTGGACGAGGTTGGTAGGATTCAATTTGAACTGTTTCAGCACATCAATGAAGCATGCACAGATTGCATCATGCATGACTTTGTAGTTTGTCGATGAAGTGCTGCCATACAGCATCATGTCTGCAATTGACAACAGATCTATGATCTTTTTCCCGATTTCTACCAGGCATCATTCCAACAACCATCTGTTGCGGCGGTAAATCTATCCAAGGTGAGTTGTTGTGTTCACAACTTCTTTATTGTCTCTTACTGACAACCTATATTTTGGAAACGCAATCATGGTTGAAGTCATCCATCTGACTTCTTCAACTTGCATGGAATATCTATGATTGCATTGCCTTACCCTTTGTCTTCGATGCCAATCTTACATCTCCATCCATGTTGATCAAATTATGTCATTCAAATTCCTAAAAAATATACCTGCCCAATCTCAAAATTTTTTGCATGGGTTCTTTCATCTTTTGTGTTCAGATCATTTACAGTATTTCATGCTTCCCCCTTTTTTAAAAAAACTGTCTACTCTCAAACCATTGCACATCAGCTTACGGATATCTCTCTCAACTCTTGGCAATGTTATTTGTATCGCATGCGCTATTGTCTCGCCTTACATTTCCCCTGCTCAATTTTTCACAGAATGACCTGGAATACTAGCAAAGAATCTATGGGATGACAAGTTAGTCTCTCCGCTTAAAACAGACAATCCTGTCAATAGAAAGCATGCCAACCCTGTACCTGCAACATATGAAGATATCTGCGAATGGGCTATCATCGCTTCCAAACCAGTCGTTACCAATTGAACACAGCCATTCATGGTTCTTTATAAACATCCATCTGACACCACTACCAGAACCGTCTTTCCAGTAATGCTTTGCCTGCAAGGATTTTTGGGGAAGCATGATCTCTTGCTCTTCGGCAGTTGGGACAAGTAAGACATTTATACTGTTTTGTCATCCTGTGCTTCCTCTGTTGCTTCCAGCACTGTCCCTGGGGCTGTGTCTGCAGTGCAATTTCTAACCTTGCACTTGGGGGGACACAATGAACCATGGTCACATTATGTTAATGCAGTCGCACACATCCGATCCCTTATCCATACCACTCTTGGTGGATCTGAATCTATTCCAAAAAATTTCTCTCATGAATTGCAAACCCAACATCACATATTCACCAATGTATTTACTGTGTTTTGCTATCCAGATGAATCTTGCATTATTTTACTTTTCGGCAGATGACTCAGAATACTATACAGTGTCCAAGTATAGTCACTATCATAGAAGATCCTGCTGGTTGTACTACACCACTATTATCCACATGGCATATTGTAGATCACCTTGAAGTTGGACAATGGGTAGGAAACAAAGCTGTGCCTTGCTCTGCAACAGCTCTTTGAGAAGGTGATTTTGTTGATGTCAGAGTGTTGTTTGATATTTTCGTCCTTCCTTCTCAATGAAAGATGCGTGACACTCATGCTGATCGTTTCGTCCATGCCCATCTAAACATCAAACACATATTACAATTGTGTCCCCCACAAACTGCTAGCGACGTGAGTTTGTTTCACTTTGCATCCTTATTAACATCCAACAAACAAGATCCAGTTTATCTGAATGCCCTCTACATCATCTACTAATCCTTTGCCACTCAGAACTGCGCCTTCAGTCACATGCAGTAAACCTTCCTTTATTTTCTGACACCTTTGTACTCAAGATCCTCCTTACCTCTTCATCACTCATCAATGCAAGTGTCTAATCTTTCAGTTTTGTATGACTGCTTTATGATAACTTTCACACTGTATTCAAGTGATTTGCTTCTACTGTTTGCCACCTCTCCAGATTCCTGTTAGCATTCCTCATTTCCCGTTAGCTTTGCACATTACTGTTATGATATACTATATTTTCAAACATTTTTAACTTAGCGCATTCGCACACTACCTTACAAAACTTCAGACTTCGAAGTCACGTGATGTGCACATGACCATGGGAAACTACACGTGACCTATGGTCTAGACAAACACGATGCACACACGCCTTATTAATTTCCGTTTATTCTTTCTCATCATCATTCTTCTTCTCTCACGAACTCTTCTTTCATCTATCTAAATCTAGTAGTCGTTCCCATGGACCCTATGGTCCGTGCACCATCCTGTAACATATATAAAGTAGCTGTACTCGACTGGACTCCCCAGTCTAATCCATTTGTTCGCTGCAACCTACGTCCTTGCGGCTGAATTAAGGAAGACATTGCCTTTATCTCTTAATCTCTGCTTTCTCTCTTATCGTTGGGTTTGGTGTAGCCTCGTCAAGTCTCTGCCAGTGTTTATTTGAGAAGCCTCTCATAACAATTACTTTGTTGGCATGTGTGAGGCAGACTAGTGTACGGAACCCGGTGGTGAATGGGGGTGTGTGTTGCTGAACATTGCTCATGTGATAGAATGACATTGATAGTATTAGCAATCAATCTTCATTCTCTCCCCTCTTCGCACTGTCCCATCGTTCTTTATGCAAATCTAATGCTGATGGTATGTTATCTCACCCTCCTCCGCCCATTCACATCCCTAAACAGTGGAGAGTGAAACCAACCTTATGAAAACCTCCTATGCTCAGCACCGCATTGTTGCACAATAGAACAAGACATTACATGGTCTTTTTCATTCTCTTCCTTGAACAGACAGTTAACCATCCAATTGTTATCCCTGATGTGAGTCAAGCTGTCTTAAATAACTGGGAATGAGGTGAAACAATGTACACATGTTGCTCCATCAAATTTCAAGCCCTTGATCAATCCAACTCAGTATATTATGTAACTCAACACAACAGCATGCTTGTCTCCCCTTTCCATCAAAAAATTACAGAAATTTCAATCATCTCATCTGGTTGAAAAATTATTGTGAGTGGCCCAGAACCTGATTCTGATTATGCGGCATAACCATCAACCATGAACAAATTCAAATTAACACTTCCTACCCTCGTTTTGAACAAAATAGAATTCTACCACCACCACATCACGAGATTCCAGGATTTCTTATAAGGGCTTATAGTACCTTGTCAAGATGACCAAGTTGTATATTAGAAATAATAGCAAGCTAATATGATATGGCCTTATACACCCATTATAACTGTAGGTCTTATAGAGAATAAACATTGGGCTGTCAGCAACGTGACATGTCACACGGCTCGATGAACATGGACAAGGACTAACGACCTGGTCCAAGAGGGGAAGTAGCATCAATCATTATAATGGTAGGTCCTATAGAGAATAAGCATCAGACTGTCAACAAAGTTGCATGTCAGGCAGCTCGACAAAAGTGGTTGAAGACTGTCATCCTAGTCCAAGAGATCAATCAATGTAACAGTAGGTCCTATAGAGAATAAGCATCGGACTGTCAACAAAGTTGCATGTCAGGCAGCTCGACAAAAGTGGTTGAAGACTGTCAT